>CALSBZ010004040.1:3655461-3676541 GCA_943591055.1 Gobionotothen gibberifrons
TAAAATACGATTAAAATACGATTAAAATACGATTAAAATACGATTAATTGAGCAGCCCTAATACGTAGGCAGGATGGTTCGTTAACATACATGTTTAGGATTACATGTAACATCAAATTAGGAAGTGAAAAGCAAAGGAAAACTTTCCGTCTTGTGCTCAATATTTCTTTTAGCAATTCTGTTTAAAGAAATGGATGCTATAGTTATTTTTTCATTAATTTCTTATCATACTAGATTAAATTAAATTAAATAAACACATATGGCGCACACTTTCTGATCTTTGAATTTCCCATAAGCGTGAGTGAGTTAGCTGACATTCAATATATTACTTCCTTATTACTTTTCTTTGATAATGTATTCAGTGTCAAACCCCAAATACACAACTACACAATTTTTTTCTTGGCCAAGTTAACCAAATCACAAGTTTGACTCCGGCCCTAAAGATATATGACTCATAATTGTCCGGTTGAGTTGTGTTGTATTATAATCTAGATATGTATCGTCAAACAGAGGTGTCAGAGGCCAAAGGTCCCTCATCCTATGTTGTGACTGTCTCTAAACTCAAACACCAGTGAAAAGCAACACCCAGGACTTCTGGATGTCTGCCAGTCGCTCATTTCCTCTATTTGCTTTGAGAAGATAAAGAGAACAAGCCGTTAGCTGTCCGTGTATGTTGCTCACTTTGTGTATGGTTAACCTCATAACAACACCCATATCAGTTGTAAAACATTCTAGTCCCACAGAGATGGCTTTTTATTGGTGTATTATGGATCCGTATAACAATGTTATCATAAGTAACACACATTATTAACTGCTTTGACCTTTCTGCTGTAGATGTCTTTTCCTATTCATTTGTCCATTGTTGGGCCTGCTTTCAATAGGAAGGGCGAGGATTCGTCAGGAGAGCAGAGAGGAGGAATAAGGAGTGCAAGGGCAGCGTGTATTTGAGAGGGAGTGAGAAAATACAAGATTGCAGCGGGATAGATAAGGAGGGCAAGAAGAAGGAAATAGAGAGAGAACGGGGAGATATAAGGGAGAATAAAAGGGAGGATAGAGGGGAAGACCAGAAATAGACTGTTATGGCTGTTGTTGAATCTCTGCCAGAACCTTCTGTTGCGCCTTTCTTCCCGTGTTACGGCCTGTCCACACGGCGGCGTGCGTTGAAGCTTCAACGCAGCTTCCTATTCACTTTCAATGGGGTGACGTCACGCTTTGCCGAACTGCATTGTGGTTCCGTCGCTTCGCTTTGCTCGCGTTGCTCGCATTCGAAAGTTGAGAAAAGTTCAACTTTTCAAGCGTCGACGGAAGCGTCCGCCAATCAAATCATATGCCAGTACAAGCTCTAGCCAATCAAACCGCGTGCTTGTGTGTCCGGGGCGGGAGATTCATGTGATTGGTTGTTGGTCGAGCTTCAGACACGCCCGCCAGGCAAGCTTCAACGCACGCTGCTGTGTGGACGCTGCGTTACACTCAACTGGCACCTTCCTTTTTACCTCATGCCATGACTGTACGAATTCTTACATTAATTTAACCTCATATAATCATCTGAAACTCACCAGTAGAGACTAAAGAACGTTTTTAGAATTTGCCAATACAGGTCAAAAGTGAATAATCATTTTTCTTTTATTCCTTTTTCTTGCCTTCTATAAAGAAAATCCTTTCACCCTGTCATCAGCTGTGCAGATAAAGATAGCACCAATATGTGGATGGATGGTTCACATTTCTTATTAAGCGGTAGGGGACCACAATTGAATTTGAATCAGGGCAATATTGACATGGAATAATTTGAAGGTTGTGGAAGGCTGGTTTGATCCCTATTCCTCCCTTTCATATGCATGTTTCAAAATGACATCACCATAGCTTCACATTGCATCAAGCTATTTTGCAAATACCTCTTCTTTATTCTTCCGAGAGTACCATTTGCATCACATGAGCCACACATTTCCCTCTGATCGTTCCTGTTTTCATCAGAGCCTTTACTTATTACTATAACTGGAACAAGAGTAAGCTTTTCACTTCATCTTTCTTCGTGTACCTTGTCTACACTCTCTCTCTCTGTTTTCTAAAGCAAGGTTTTCTTAAGATTTGAAAATACCTCCTCATGAGTTGTTTTACTCTATGACGACAGGGCTAGCTTCAATAGATGTCTTTCATGGATTTCATCTCATCATGACTGTCTTCTTTTCTTTCTTTTTGTTTTTCCTTTTCCCAGGTGATTTTGCTCATCATCTCCCACCGCTTTCTCCTCCCGTCTTCCATTCATGAGCAGCGTGGCTGAGTTTAACAGCGGCAGCCATGGATGACAAGGGCTCGGTGGGGAAGATTAGCGTGTCCTCGGACTCAGTGTCCACCCTCAACAGTGAGGACTTTGTCCTTGTGTCCCGGCTGGGGGACGAGACACCCTCCTCCACTAATAATGGTAGTGATGATGAAAAGACAGGACTGAAGGTAAGGATGGTTGGGTGGAGGTATGGACGGAAGTGCGAAGGAGAGAAGGGAGACGTCACAGCTGGTCAGAGTAAAGACGCTGGATATACAATTTAATTACATTTACTTTGATGACAATCTCAAGGGCATTAATCATTTCCTAAGCTGCTTCTTATTCTGATGTCATGGTAACAACTGATTATAGTCAAAACCAGGACTTGACTTCATAGGGAAAATGACTAAGACTGTAAAGCAGGGGTGTCAAACTGAAGGCCCGGGGACCAAATCCGGCCCCCATTTTATGCGGCCCGCAAGAGCTTGCAAAGAATATAATACGTTTATTATACGGTTACATGCCGCTTTACAGAAGCAGGTTGCCCATAAACTACATGTCCCACAATGCATCTCGTTTTGTGACATGCGCACTGAAGAGACTTGCAATTATTATTATTATTGTTAATTATGTAGTTATTACCCTATCCGATAATAATCCAATGCAGAGGCAATAATGTAATATGATACATTATTTTATATATATTATATATTTATATATGTATATTCATATAGTCTTAAAGTTACAACCGGCCCTTTGAGTGCAACTTTAGTTTGACAGACACCCCTGCTGTAAAGCAATATGTTCAAAGTACTACTAGTTGTCAAAACTGATTAGGACCGAAACCTCTCCATATTAGTTTCCTCTGTAACTAATGTCATCTGTATAACTTCTGTAGGTTGGGGGTGGGGGGGTTTACAGTCCGTACATATTCCATTGTTAACATGTTCATCACAACTCTTGTCCATCTTTTTAAAGTCTCACACACTAACCATAAGGCTAACCATTCCTTGTTTTGCTTTTTACCCATTCTTATCACTCCACCTTCTTCTCATAGTTCGATCTTAGATGTGTGTGTGTGTGTGTGTGTGTGTGTGTGTGTGTGTGTGTGTGTGTGTGTGTGTGTGTTTTACATGTGGTTTTCATTAGCTTGTTATAGTCAGAAAGCTCTTATATCTTCACAAATCTCCAGAAATTGAGAGCATTTGTCACAGGCTTTGATTTTAGTGAAGACATTTCTTGTTTTTCAAACCTGTCAAAGTTCAGATAAAAACATTTGTAAGGGTTCTTCCCCTGTAAATGGTCTGTTTAATTAAATGTTGTTGGGTGGTGGTGGTAGAGAAAGGTCAAACAACTAAAGAAAACCATTTTTAGCTTGAGCTGAAAATGAAGAACAAATTAGATGATTATTTTACCAGTTTTTCCTTCAGTGTCAGCAAAGTATCTTTTGTCAGCTGTTTCTGTTATGTGCTATGGCACCGCAGTATGTCTGACATACAGTATGCCCTCTGAAATTCACTTCAGCGCTTCAGCTAGTGCTCACTCTCCAGATATTAGTTTACAACAGTGTGGCGATGCAGCAGCGAGTGCTTTGAGCTCATTGTCAGGGAAAATAATGTTTTGTAACCAGGGTGTGTCTCTCCACGAGAGAATAAGCCTTTCTGAGGCAAGAAATGTAGCTCCAAGCCAACATCCCTAAAGGGTTTCTAGTTCCTCTCCTCTCCTCTCCTCTCCTCTCCTCTCCTCTCCTCTCCTCTCCTCTCCTCTCCTCTCTCCTCTCTCCTCTCCTCTCCTCTCTTCTCTTCTCTTCTCCTCTCCTCTCCTCTCCTTTTCTCCACACTTGTTTGTATAGCATTGTGTTGTTGTGTTCATACTGTGTCTATTAATTGATATATTTACTGTACTGTGCCTGGTTGTAGTTAAGGATGGAATTGTCGTCGTTATGTGGTAAAGTTACCAGAAGATGGCGCCAGCGGAGCATAAATGTTGCTTATTCACTTGATAGGAAGCCTTCACATTTTCCCTGTCTCTTTTTTTGATGATTTTGCACATTGGTGAGACAAATAGAAAAGAGTCTGTTAACAGATCACAAGTATTCTGATGGCGTTGAGGTATCACTTTTGTGCAGCCTAGTGGCGTGGAAAGCGTTTCCCGCCCCATACATCGTCTGTTCTCAACATGCAGTGGTGAAATCACTCCATTCTCTCACACGCGGTCATCCAGATATCATGTATTGGTTGTCGCCAACACACTCTTGTGCACATTTCCCTCCCAGTCTTCCCATCCAGTCAGAGAGGAGTCAGTGTGTCTAAACTTGTTGTTTGTTATGCAGGTGATTTCTGAGGAAGGGGTCAGCTTTAAGGTCAGTCTCTTCTCTCGCTATCTTTCCTTCCCTCCTCTTCTCTCTTTGACTCTCTCTTGCTCGTGTCTATCTTATTCCCTCTCTTTCTGTGATGTGATTCTGTCTGTGATTATTTGTGTATTTTGAGTGATGGCCCTAGCAAAGCTCTTTCAGGTCTCGGTGATGGTAGTTTTAGATGTTATCCAGGGTTCTTACGGTCATTAAAAACCTGGAAAAGTCATGGAAATTCAAAATGCTAATTCCAGGCCCTGGAAAAGTCATGGAAAACAATATTTTTCCCAAAGTTTTGGAAAAGTCATGGAAATGTAACTAAAGTTGCATCAAATATAATTTATATTTTATCTAATCGCCAAAATAGTAATACTATAACGATAATAAATACTGTATCGTATAGTAATGAAACGTAAAATGGCATTTAACTGACGAGGTATTTTGCTGGTGAGAGATGTTAGTTGCTTTAGTCTGTAGAAGCTAGCAAGCCTACTATTTGATTTGTTTTAGATAGGCACAACATGTTTCATATGCAGACCTTATTTTCCTGTTCCATGTTAAAATAAACCATTTCGAGTCATTTTTTTGGTCATGAAAAATTAGATAAAGGTCATGGAGAAGTCATGGAAAAGTCATTGAAAATCATTGGTGGAAAAGTGTAGGAACCCTGGTTATCACATATAGGACTGTAGTGTTATCTGATATTTCCTAGACTTTAAGCACAACCTATGAATCCCAAGGCAAAGACAAGGTTTTGTTAGACGTGTGACCCTACATGTGATGCTGCTTTATCAGTTTTTGATAATGATAATCTTTTGTTTTATTACATGGTGCTAAGACTATTAATATAGACACGGCAGTACTCATCTCATTCCTCGATAATTGTTTGAGTCTAACAGCATTGGATATATAACCATAAGGCACAGATGTATGGCTGTCTTCACAAAGCATAGTTGGAACATTTTACTTTAATATTCAACCGTGCAATAATGACATATACCACAAAGGCTGGTAAATGAGATAATTACATAATCAATGTCTGCAGCTGCAGTCTGTCTTACCCAATACCATCAGGCAGGGAGATGGGGCCTTGCCTCCTTCTGTGGCACCTCATGGTTTGTCCCACCTTTTAGCTTGCTCTCTGATTTCAAAGTTTGTTAACTTTGGCATACACTCAGACAATAAGTGTTGGCATGGCTCATCTGATGTTTTTCACAACTCAAACTACAACTCACTACTAATCACTAATATTTGACTAAATGTAAAGAATACCACCAATACAAAACAAGACATCTTTCCCCCTTGAACACACCGCAATAACTTGAAATGAATAACAAAATCAGCATAGCTACTGCACAATTATACAAGCTGTTTAAGAAAATAATAAATACAATTTGATATAGGCTTATCTTAAATTCAAAATGATATGATGATTACATTGATTTTCGTTTTTTAAACCATATTTGTGATGGTGTTTTGTTGTTGTGTTTCTTTAAAAAAAAAAAAAAGCTGCTTTTTATGCTATCTTCCTTTGCCTTGTGCCTTTTAGGTTTTGTTCATGTCTGTTTCTATCCGTGTCTGTTTTCTTTCCCTCCGTGTGTGTGTGTGTGTGTGTGTGTGTGTCAGATTGTGGGGAATGGGAGTGAGCAGCAGCTCCAGAGAGAATTAGAGGATGTCCTCATGGACCCCTCGGTAGCCGACACTGGACTCAGGTCAGAAGCAGGAATGGAGACCCTCGGAGGAGAGGGCAACCGCGGCACTGTTGCCACGACGGCGTCACCCGTAGCGCCGGGCTCCGACCCTCTGAGCGCTCCGCCACCCAAGCTGGAGATGGTGCTTCCTGTTCAGACGGCACAGGAGAGCGAGTTGAACGAGAGGTCGTACCGAGGTGAGGCATGATGGGACTTTTCTTATCCTACTTTACTTGTGACTGACAAAGAGCTCCCACAATGGCTTCTAAGCCTTTCAGAGGAATATCACAGGATTCTAAATCATACAGAATACTTGAAGTCAGTCAACTTCTATCATTGCCTCTTTTTATATTTGTATCAGACACGTTTTTTTTTGCCATTTCTTTCATCTTATTGTCTCCTTCTTTCAGTTGTTGCCTGAATTTCAGTGATAAATATGAATGTTTATCTCACCTATCTCCCCTCTACACATCCACTGTCTAATCCACCTGATTTCTACTTTTCTCAGCAGAAAATAATATTGGTGTTTGCCATGAAATCATAATGGGATTCATAAAGTAATCAGATTTCTTTCTATCCTTTCACCTTTCCCCCCCCCCCTCCCTACACCCTGCCCCTCTGCAGCAGATGAATCCTCATCAGAGGGCAGTCCTAGCAGTCCCATCCCAGATGAAGACAGCGTTGTGTTCAGCCAGCTGACATATCTGGGCTGTGCCTCGGTCAACGCCCCCCGCAGTGAGTTGGAGGCCCTCCGTATGATGAGTATCCTCAGAGGGCAGTGCCAACTCCCCCTGGACGTCACACTGTCTGTGCCAGGCGTGTCTGAAGGCACTGTCAGGTACGGAGAACGTACAGATTATTAGATTCAGTTCTACAGTGGGCTGTAACATACACATGTGTACATACAATATGCATATCTTATTGCGTATTAAATGTTTGATTGGTTGTCACACAGAGGTGTCATGATATTGATTCTAAACCAAAAAAATGATTAAAATGAGCTTTACATTTCAAAGCAAAATCAGAAATAGTATAGGTAATTCTCCAAATGTTGTTTCCTCTTTGTCTCTAAAGAAATGCAAACAAATCCTGGGCTTGAAATCAAAACTTAAATAGAATCCTGGATTTTGGGAATCACGACACCTAAGTAAACCAACAGCTTCTATTAAGGCATCAAA
Source organism: Gobionotothen gibberifrons (assembly GCA_943591055.1). Lineage (NCBI taxonomy): Eukaryota > Metazoa > Chordata > Actinopteri > Perciformes > Nototheniidae > Gobionotothen > Gobionotothen gibberifrons. The sequence goes on from CALSBZ010004040.1 coordinate 3,662,944, forward strand.
CAGATATATTTGTTATTGATTTTCTAACAGGTTGCTGGACCCCAACACCAGTACAGAGATCGCCAACTACCCCATATACAAGATTCTGTTCTGTGTGCGCGGCCATGACGGCACACCAGAGAGCGACTGCTTTGCCTTCACCGAGAGCCACTTCAACGCCGAGATCTTCAGGATCCACGTGTTCCGCTGCCAAATCCAAGAAGCGGTGAGTATTCGGTCATTAATGAATTGATATTTGCAATTTTAGTTTAACTACGGTTACTGACGACACATTTAATGGATAGGTTGACAATTTCAAAAGTCAACAAAACTTTAGCGAAACTTGTGAAAAAAAATGACGACAGCTGCCTACATCACTTCCATTACAAGTGAAAGTAAGGGAACTTATGAACATCTGGGGTGATAACAGATAGCAAAACCTGAACAAACCTTTATCACTAAACCACAATCTATTAACCAATGTTACTGCTATACCAATATTGAACCAAAGGGGGCGCAAAAGCTCTTCTTATAAATGCACTGCTCCTCATCTCATATGCCACTTTATTTTTCACACAGTTTCTGTCTCCACCACACATGCACAGTACACACTCATATTGTCAGCAGGATTCTGCCTGACCTTGTGGTTAAATGTTGATCTCCCTCCAGCCTGTTCCCCGGGGGTTCAGCGGCATTCTGGGAGCTTCGTCAGTGCTCCCTGAGGGATTATGTCATGCACTGCACTGCTGCGCTGCAATGCCCATGTACCGCCACACACAAACACCAAAGTACACACAATCCCTCCAGCTAACTTAAATGGGAGAAGATGAGCCATTGCTTATAAACAGTAGGCTCACTATAGAGATATAAAGGAAGGGGATAGTGAGTCGAGTCTTGAAACTGGGTTAAAGTTATGCTTCAGTGTTCAGTGACCTGATTTCTCACTCATGGAAGCACTCTCCTTCAATGTCGCTAAGAGCCCCCAGACTACTTTATCAGCCCCACATCATCCAGACACCGGTAACACACATGCTCACACTAAAACACTAATACACACACACACACAAACCCACACTCTTCTAATCCCCTAGTGATTCACTTATTTACTTGGAAACCGGGCATCTCTGCCTTCGTCTCTCTCTCCCATCTCTTCCTCTTCCTCACACCCTCCTCTTCCTTCCAAACCCCCAGCCGCTCACCAAATGCAGAATGTTTTACCGTTTTCTTTGAAAGGGGCACTTTCATTCGAACTATTAAACAGGAGTTAGCCAGCCAGCTGGTTTCCTGCTTCTTCAGAAAAAAGGATGCTCTAGTCATTTGTCTCAATTCAAAGCTTCAAAGCCATTGTTTAAAAAACGTGTAAGACTTTGCAATGCGCTGTTTTTATTCAATCATTTCATCACCGATCTGTACTGAGCTGACCTTCTGGCAGAACATCACAGCTGTACTAAAACTATTTATGGACTTGTTTACCCAGCTGTCTCATTTTTGCTTTAAGCAATTGACCCCATTACTTAATGAAATTGTAAATGGCTTTTTTCCCCTAATTTCAAAAATATGACAATTTTGGAAAGAGAAATGAGATACTTCAGACAAATAATGTCCTTCTCTCATCATGTATTTCTAGAATTCTTAACATGTACGGAGAAATATCCTTTCCTAAGCAGATTTGTGGGCTTTGGAGCTGAACTGTTCGTACATAAAGCAAATAACCTCCTCATTCTTACTCTGCTTCCTTTGGGCCGGACCTCCAAGACAGACCCCAAAGCTAGTTTCTAAGAATTCACAGTTTTCTGCTGGTGATGGTGATGGTGATGAAGATCCCCGCTGACTTCCATTTTTTCCCTATACATGTGCTGCTCCCGTGCATAAATCTATATCTGATCTGTAGGGCTCTAATAGATTTATTTCACTCACTAATTTAAATCAAATGTCAAGTGTCTACTTTACTGTATAGGAACCAATGTTTTCCCTTTGTTAGAAAAGAAGCACCCGATATAACAAGATTTGTCAAGTTTTAAGGGCACTTTTTTAGAAACGGCGGAAACTGTTCACTTTAACTAGCATTAATCAGAACCACACAAAACAACAATTATCGTGTTTTTAATAACATCATTTCATACAGAGGGTGACCCCCTCTAACTCCACTTATTCCCCATCTCCTGAATCTAGCCCCTTGTTGTTGTTCAATAAACAACCCCCTGGGATGCCCTCACGTCCTTCTACTGCAGCGGGAACAAAACAAAGGCTTTTTTGTTGGAGATGTTAGAAGCTGCTTTATACTCTGGCCTTGGGAACATCTAAGAAAAGCTGTTTTGTATTAATAACAGCAGTTTCCCCACATCATCTCTCAGTCACTAACCCCCCAAACTCTGCTATTTACTAGAATTAGAGATGATCAGGGATCCTATTCTGGGAAACAATCTTTTTGCAATCACGCGCACATGTCTGTAAAGTAATAGTCAATAATCATGTGAGTGGAAAAGCATTTCCGTAAATGTCAGTAAATAAATAATTACTACCAAGTTGCGGTTACAGTTGATTAAAGCCAGGGATGCTTATTCAAACTAACACTTTTGTTGATTATTGCTAATATATGTACTATTAGCTCTCCTCATTACACTGCCTTAATGTTGTGTTAAACCTTTTGTGTGTGTTCACCTTCCTCCTGCAGGTGAGCAGGATACTGTACAGTTTTGCCACGGCGTTTCGGCGCTCAGCGAAGAAGGCGGTTCTTTCCTCTCAGCAGCCGGCGCCGCTCACGCCTGACAGCGACTTGTTTACCTTCACCGTCAGCCAGGAAATCAGAGAGGATGATGGCAAGGGTACTTTCAGGTGAGACGATACGGTCAATTATGTCGATGTTCTGAGCATGGAATCATCAATTATGATGGTTACGAAGTGGTGTACATTGTCTTAATACACATGGAGTTGCACAAAGGTGTGGAAACATAATCAAACCGTTTTCAGTTACAGAAGTCACAAAACCTTTTAGGGGTGTAAATGTTTGGGAAAAAAATAAACATGAAATAGAGTAACTCTTAAATGATGAACAGAACACAGAGGAACAGAGAAGAAAAATAAAAGCTAGGGAGTCCTTTGTGTCTCACAGTAGACGGACATTCTGTCCTTACAGATTAAAATCACAATCTTTTTCACACATTGATAAGGGCTCACACAGTTTGTGTGTTTGCTCTATTCAGCCCATCTTCCCTGACTGAGTCACTTCTGTGTTTTCACAAACAGCCCTAGATACTCTTAGTTGGAAACAAAACAAACAAAATTAGGCCTGTGGTTAAATTTAACCGGCACATATTTCCTCCTCATTAGCTGTAGGTTGATTATTTTTTGTTTGCTGACTTCCAAGCAAACAGCTCTCACATGCAAGCACACATTGACTCTTTTTGGGTGGAAGAATGTATTTGTAGAAGTAAAGCGTAAAAAGTATTCTCTATAGAAACTGTATATAGTATAATATCTGGAAAAGCAGGAGTATAATAAAAATGTTTAAGAATATTGTTTAATAGGGTGTTGCCAATCCAATGTATCTGCAGTGAGAGAACCTGGGGTAAAACCATGACTTAGTTGAATAGTTGACCATGCTGTACATTAACTATTCACACAAAGGCACATTTCTGTGATCTGAGCACTGCCTACAATTCTTCAGGAACAAAAAAAAAACCTGGAACACTGCCAGGTTCCAAATGTTAACAATAGATTTCAAATTGATTTATGGATATTTTTCCACTGAAAAATCGTCGTGCTTAAGGTACTCAAGTGTTTCCTCATAAGTGTATTCACAAGAAGGTTTGGGGAATGTTGAATACTGTTTCTGTCTCAAATCTGGTTTATATCCTGCTCCTAAAGGTGGGGTATGTAATTTATTTCAGAAACACTTTTTGTTATATTCCATGGAATGCTCTTAACATCCCGATAGCAATGAATATATTAAATGCTTTGACAATAATACATAAATGATTTCATCTGTGGAAGCCGTGGCGCTGTAAAAAGCACGACCAATCATTTTAGCCGGGGCTAAAGTAATTGGATGGCCTACCTGCCTGTCAGCCTTCCATCTGTGCACAAACTTATCTCGTGCCCTCATTGGTCATGTGCGCGTTCGTGTGTGTTGGAGGAGGGGCTCTGTAAGGAAGTGGCAGATTTGTTCTGGTTGTATTTTCAAATTCTAGCGCACTCAAGCTGGTTTCTCCAAAATTACCTACCCCACCTTTAAAGTAGAGTATGTTTAGAAATGGCTCTTATTCCCATGTTTACTATTAGTAAAGTACATGGGTTTACTCTAAATATGAGTCAATGTCTTTAGTTATTTTCCCTGTTTGACTAATGATTGCTACATTTCATTGGTAAAAGTTGTCCAGCTGGAGAAACATGAAACTGCAGGATTATTATTTCCCTTTCTATTCATCTGTGATCAAATATGACCTAAAAATACTTTAATTTCATTAGCTCTCTTAAATGATAATGAATCTTCCTTACTGTGTCATTTCAAACCATCACTGTGTCTGCTGCATCATTTAGGAATACTTATGTCACATGTGTCTCTCTTCTTTCTATTAATGATCTTTTCTTTTCTTCTTTCACATATTCAGTGCTGTAGCAAAGGACAAGGACAAGCAGAGCTTCAAGCTGCGTGCAGGAATGGACAAAAAAATTGTCATTTATGTCCAACAAACCTGCAATAAAGAACTGGCCATTGAAAGGTAAAATAAAGCACAAACACATCACTTTGTTGCATCCTTAGAGGAACTGGGGGGTATACTACGAAGCAGGATTTTCGCTTAGCCGGCTAACTTCAGGGAAAACTCCGGCTTTCCGGTCCTATGACGCTGGTTCTCTTTTTAGCAGGCTAGATCTCCATGGTAACTTATGCTGAGCGGCTAACCTGCCCCGGAGCAGGTTAGGTTGCAGGCTAAGAGATCAACTCAGTGAAAGCACCGCCTGCTGACCAATCAGAGCTCAGTGTGCGGAGTTTAAAGCGATCAAGTCATATTACAGGAGAAAGGAAATACAGAAAAACTGCCGTAGCAGGAAAGACGGCCGGCAAAAATCAACTGACTGTGAACGTGAACATTAATAGAATATCACCTCCCATCTTCAGAGCAATCTGACTATTATAACATTAGCGTTAAGAAAGCTTACTTAAATATCTGCCACAACATAAGTAACCGGATCAAAGTAACAGTACAGTCCACGGCATATCACATCATAATGTATCATATATCTCCTTATCTGAGTCAGCTGAGCCGTATCTGGCCGTGCAACACTCACAGTGTCACATGTATGCAGAAGTATTATTTTAAGCAACACATTAAGTTGACGAAACACTTGAGTCAAATGTAATTAAAGTCAGATCGTGTCTTGGACGGGGCATATCATAAACCTGTTAATGTACGCATTCAAACACTTTTTCTGTTACCAGCTGTATTCACCTTGCAGGTGCAGCTATGTGGCTTTTATCCTGGATAAAGTGTTTAAGTCATGGATGTTTAAAGTTTAACGTCTTCATATTTGTCTAATTATATAGTTGACTTTTCATTCAGGAAGTGTGACGCTGCGCTGTCAGTACGCTTGTCCATGTTTGTGATAGGTCGAATGCTCCAAATACCACCCCTTTCATGTGAACGCGCACCTAACTAGATAGGGCACGGCTGGCTTGAGCGATCCACTTGATAACCCGCGTCGTAGTACCGTTTAGCGAGAGCTTTGGATTAGGCCAACCGGCTAACTCAAACATATCCAGGTTAGGTTGAACCAGCTTTGTAGTATAGGCCCCTGGTTTAACGTTTTTTTCTCATTAACCAAGTCAACATCTGTTATAAAGACAGCACTGCTTTCAGGAAACCTGTTCTGAAGTACAACAAGCATGACAGATATGAGTTTTAACGACAAAAGCATGCAGAAGAGATTTGATATAGATATCACTTAGGCATTCTCCTGAAAGATAAATGTCTAAGGAAAGAATCCATCCTACGCTTGTCAGACTAACTGAGATTTCTGTATTTGCGTTAGTTGAGATGTGTCAGCTTAAAACACGGCCCAGACATTCACTAAGAAAGCAATCAGTCATCTTTAATTGATAAACACACACCGGTGAACATTTGTTACATCCGTCTGTCGGCCTGCGTCAGGTTTTGAAGTGTTCCGGCACAGTTTTAAGACTGTGATTGATTTGAGTCTGTCCCAGAGGCTCCTCATTTTCCATGGTTTGATCAATCTGCTGAAGTGTAAACATTCCATCACCTTTTTTAGCAGACTTCCATTTTCACGGTGGTTTGTTATTGTTAGATGAGCCCAGAGAAGGTGAGGATTGAAGGGCTGTGTTTAATATTCTCCATGTTCTGGTCTTCGTTACAGGACCAGCGCAGGAAGCTATTTGCGGTAACATGTGATGTTTATCAACTGGTCGTACTCTATAGAGGGATTTATTGTTCTGTGTCTGGCTCTGGCTCTGTTTTTTTTCCTTTTTTTCTTATGTAATCCTACTCATAACACTTTTTCTTCTCTCTCTTTGTCGTGTGTGTGTGTTGTGTGCTTTCATGTGTGCCCCTTCCAGGTGTTTCGGTCTCCTGCTCAGCCCTGGGAAAAATGTGAAGAACAGCGACATGCACCTGCTAGATCTGGTGGGTGACCATGTATATGTGTGTGTGTGTGTGTACGTGTGTGTATGTGTGTATATGTGTGTGTATGTGTGTGTATGTGTGTCATTTTGTGTTTGCGTGTGTTTGCTAACTTCTTCCGACTGGTGCCCCTTCAGGAGTCGATGGGAAAGAGTTCCGACGGGAAGTCTTACATCATCACAGGAAGTTGGAACCCCAACACGCCTCAGTTCCAGCCTGTGAATGAGGAAACGCCCAAAGGTGACAGCCAAAGAAATGTAGAAAATTCACATAAAACAGAACATTTTTTTAAAAGTTATTATTTTCATGGTTTTGTTGGCTCATTGGCTAATTAGTTTTTGTATTGAAACATGTTTTTACACAGATATTTGACTTATTTCTAAGTCCCAAAATTCAAACAAATCCTCAAATCAAGCTGTTAAAGAACAATTTATGGACAGTGAACTGAAATAATTGCCATCCCTGTTAATAGTCAAATATAGAAGCTACAATATTTGAACAGGTCACGTATAAATATATCTGATAAAATAATAAGGACAACCAAATGACTTCGTCCCTCGCGCCATACAACATGCACCACCATTTCCGCTTCACACACAACAAGTCCAGTGTTCCCAATAATCACACAGTTGCAGGGTTTGTTTCAATATTTGTTATTGATGGTGAAAAGAAGAGAATCATCCACTGGGGATAAACGTTTTGACTATTTTTTTTTTACCAGACAAATTCATGTACATGACGACAGCAGTGGACCTGGTGATCACAGAGGTGGAGGAGCCGGTGCGCTTCCTGCTGGAGACGAGGGTCAGAGTCTGCTCCCCAAATGACCGGCTGTTCTGGCCCTTCAGCAAGCGTAACTACACCGAGACCTTCTACCTTAAACTACGACAGGTATGTCAGGTCGTGGCACCATTTTCCATTCCAACGTCTCTGTGACTTACACCAAATATCTGCTCTGACCTAAAGTATTTCAAAGCAAACCGTGGGCTGAGATCGTGTTATGTTTGAAAGATAATAATGAAAAGTACTGTATATTTTATCATTAATCAAACGATGATCTCTTGACACTTTCTTCTGGAGTTTATCTGATGTCTCTGTAATGCATTTCTTTTCAGATGGAGCGTAAGGAGCGTAAGAGTCCTGCCTCTGACACACTTTATGAGGTGGTGAGTTTGGAGAGCGAGACAGAAAGGGAGAGACGGAAGACCACGGCGAGTCCCGACATCATGCCCACAGGTACCACGGTCCCTTCTCCACCTGAGGATGATGAAGAGGAAGGTGATTGGAAACCATCCTACTCAAGTCACTTCTGGGATTCTTTTTTATATTAAAGACAAACGAAAAGCAAGGATAGCAAATTATTTAAAAACGCATTCTAGACATTGGGATGCATATCGTTGACTTTTTTACGATACCGATACCACTGAACGATACCGATACTCAACCGATACATATCGTGATACTTTGAAAATGTATCATCCCACAATTACTCCCATGAAGCGCTTTACGATATAGTTAACATGTCAAATGAATATTAAATTCAATTGTGGGACTTCTTGGACCTTTTAGTACTGAACAAACAATGAAAAATACTTTAAAAATATGAAGAAAACCGATTATGGAATATCTTTTATAACACCCGCCATCAGGTGTGCCGCGTGAATAGCACATCTTGTCAATGCAAACAGATCGTTATAGCACCGTTATAATTAATGTTAAACCTGAGATTCGACTAGAGAACAAATAAATAATAGAATAAAGGTCATGAGATCTCGGCATTGCACAAACCAACAAATCTCATCTTTAAAATCAACATTTGCCTTCACTGGTGAGAGAAAACAAATCCCATCACAGTTCATTTGTGGGACTTTTACCTTTCTAGTATTGAACAAACAATGAAAAATACATCAAATATGAAGAAAAACGATTATGCAATCTAATTTATAACACCCGCCATCACGGGCCACGGACTCACTTTTAAACTTTTTTTTTTTTTTAAAGTATCGAAACCGGATCTGATTTCGGTACGGTATACCGTAGCCACCAGTAACCGGTATTTCGGTAATACCGGATACCGGTATGCATCCCTAGCAACGGGTATACTTTGCTTTTACAAACCATATGGGAATATTCTTTGCAAACACAGGAACCACAGAAGAAGTCTGACTATAGGAACCATATGAAAATGGTTTGAAGATTTAAAACCCTCGATCATGTCAGAAACATAAACAGCCTCAAGCAGACACTTAACTGGCAAGATAATGCAAACAATTGACTTTTTAACCCGGTAATGATGAGCCATTGTGCTGCCCTCGATCAGCATTGACCTCAGGAAGAAGCACCTCCAAAACACAATGATAAAGTAGAAGCATGCAACCCAGCTGAATTAAGCTTCCTCTATTTTGCGCTTCCATTAACATACATAACCTGACCTGATGACTGATAAGAAAAACAAGAACTCTATCCCATGGGCCTGAACCAGATTTAGACTTGAGTTAAAATCCTGTGGGAGATCAGATGCTGTGTTAGGGAACTGTTTGTGCTGTATCCTCACAAAGTACAGCAGCAGTGGTGTGTGTGTGTGTGTGTGTGTGTGTGTGTGTGTGTGTGTGTGTATGTTTTATGTATTTTTCTGTGATTGTGGGAGACAGAGAACATAATTGAGGTATTTTTTGTATCCGTTCTTATCGGTCGGCTGCTTGGTACAGTTTGAGCTCTCTATGTGGACGGCATGTCCATTGAATGCTCCACGCCTGCTGTTGTTATTATTGAATTGAATACCAGCGTACATACAGTATAAATAGTCCCCTAATAAATACCCTTTTCAGCAGACCCTAAAATGTCCATAGGATATCAAATCCCACACTTAGGTATGCATGTGGTTAAGCAGATAAAACATGGTTAATAAAGGGAGCTGTTTTTCAAGATGAATGTTATTATAGCTGCAGCTCAGATCAAACAAAAAATACATGATTACACAACTTCCAATCAGAAACCCAGCCTGTGATATACAAATTGAATTGGAAGTGGATTTCGTACATTTACGAATCATCTTGTGTGTGACTGATTAAACAAATCTCTCTGAATGAAGTCCTTAATACCTTGATTATTTAATGTCACATGCATCCACTCTGGTTAATTGTATCACATTTGGAAAAGTAAAAGGACACATATAAACATGTAAGAATTTAAAAGGAGAATAATGGATGTCTCTTCCTGTCTGTACTTCCTGTGTTTTCCAGATAATGATGAGCCGTTACTCAGTGGCTCAGGTGACGTCTCCAAGGAGTGTGCAGAGAAAATACTGGAGACCTGGGGGGACTTGTTAACAAAGTGGTAAGACTTTGTTCACTTTGAAATGGTTGTTCTTCCTCTTCTATTGATTGCACACAGACACACATTTATTTGTCTATGCTTGGTTTGCCTTATGTGATAGGAGCAGCTCGAAGGAGTCCTTGATTAGCAGCGTATTAAGATGACTACCCTCTTCCATTTCTGCATTTATTTTATAGTCAAACACTTGGGCTGAACTGAAGTAAAACTGCCAGAAACAATGGTATCTTCAATGTAATTATACTTATTAATAATAACATATTTTTCATACATATTATGAAGGTGTTTACAATGTTGTTTGATGAAGCCCAAAGTTGAAATGGGGCTATTTGTCTCAGTTCTCTGACAAAACACAATACCTACATACAAATAGGAATCATAAGACTATCCTTTCATAATACCAGGCTTTGTGCAAGTGATTGGTGACTTTAGTTTGTGTGAGCCTGAGTGTGTGCTGTGGCATTGTGGGATGCAGCGCTCAGGGAGCACAGAGAGGCAAATCACAGAAAGCCCTTTACAATCTTCTGCCCCTAAGGACCAGGCCTGGCATTACTTACGTCACATGCACTCACACACACACACATGCAAGCACACCCACGTACACAGTATACTTTTGTTCCCTTTCTTAGTCCCAAGATGAAATGCCACGTATTGCATAACCTGGCGCTCGGAAACAAATAAACCAACTCAGGAAATAGAGAGATAAAATAAGAAAGTCGGGGAAAGTGAAAGAATAACCAGGAATTCAGGGGATTTCTGTCCACTCAAGTCAGGAGAGTAAGTTAGATACTGTGCCTCCTCTTCATGGCAGATACTTGAGTACATTTTAATTTAAATCAATCTCTGAGATGGAGTGTTTTGCCAACAGCTTCGGCATTTCAATGTGAAGATGAGAAAGGAAGGAAGGAAGGAAGGCATCAAATTGTGCCTCTGTGTTTTGTTGCTGTAATTCTCTAATCGCTTATTGTCTTCTATTGTTTTCCCTTCTTGCTGAAAATAGTGCAAAACTAATGTAGAAGTGTCAGAGGAAAAAATGTGGGGTAATAAAGTTGAGAAAGGATTTTAGGGACACATCAAGTATCACATTGTTTCTGTGAAAAATAGCACCTTTTAAAACAGTGCCATTTGAGTGTTTGATTGATAACATCCCCTGGTGGGAAGAGCTTTTGAAAGACCTCTGTGCCTGTAAATCCTTATACATGTCGATTTAGGCGATACAATCCAGCAGGACACCCATGGAGATGATTATGGTCCATTTAGTCGAAATGAAGGGCCATTGACAACTTTGTTTTTGGTAGATTTCATAGGCAGGTGTGCCCACAAACATTGCAGCCTAAAATGTGTATCATTTGAAAAACAATGATTCCTCTCTCCTCTCCTCTTTTCTCTTTTTAGGCATTTGAACTTATCAGTGCGTCCCAGGCAGCTGCCAGCTTTGGTGCGGAGCGGCATCCCTGAGGCGCTCCGTGGGGAGGTGTGGCAGCTCCTGGCAGGCTGCCATAACAATGACCACCAGGTTGATGAGTACCGCACTCTCATCACAAAGGTAAGAACCACGCAAAAGTATTGTCTTTGTTAAGATGGCTGCGACATACTGTACTAAAGTCCCATGATCCCCTAATGTTGGTGTAAACCGTCCCTCGAGATGATGACTCATACACCAGCTCCCATCATTTAGGGATGCATCAGCGAGGTGCGCACTTTTTGATCATTTCAAATTGGTCAAAGCAGAAGCCATCACTGAGATAGATTTGTAAAGCTTTTATAGGTCGGACTTTTTGATTTGATATTAATTTCTTGTTTGTGTTGTTTTGTGCTGGGAGGAGCACATGTGCTTCTGTTGTTGTCCTCTGTGCTTTTTCAAAGTGCACCTCAGGGGCCCCTGATGGCCCTGTTTCATGAGTTGATCTCTCATGTGCTATACACTTGTGATGCTAACCACTGTCAGGTCATGCCAGCTGATGACCTTGGGCGTTATGCAAGTCAAAGGAAACATTTCTTGTGTATAAATGTTACTTTTTTTTAAAACTGGTAACCCTCAACTTCTTACAAAAACTCAGTACTTTTGTGGAAGAGACACACACTCTAAGAGAAACCAAGTCATATTTCATGAGGTTTGATTTAAAAAGGATTCAAAAATGTGCTTTTTTTTGCTAAACACTATGTCAGCTCTGAAATGAGCATAATCATAATTGTTTTAATTATTAGGATTCACTGCATATGGGGTTATTTCCAGCTTTGTCACAGCTGCTTGGCCTTCTTCTTACCTTAGAATCAGAATCAAGTTTATTGCCAGGTACGTTTACACATACAAGGAATTTGCTTTGGGGTCTGGTTGTGCGAACATAAACAATCTAAGAAAATACATTTGAAGAACATATTTAGCATTACAAAAGAATAATAAAGACAATTATGTACACCAAATGAATCTTAAAATATACAAAGAACCTTAAAGGCTAAAACACTTATATGGCAGCATATGGCAAACTACAGTGAATTCTATTCTATAAGTGGAGAACCTCTGCCTATTGTTCTTCTCTGCAGACCTGTGTCTGTGTGTTTAGTCAGAAATAACAACTAGTGTTTCAGTTTGTTGCTGTTTCAGTTTCATCACTGTGTGCCTGTGTAGGTCTCTCTGTGCGGCCATGTGTTTTGATGGTTTCCCCCCCGCCCTGCGTGCTGAGAACAGTGTGTTGGTCTATGTCACTGTTCTTATGTAAAGGCAACATCCCCGGGCAGCTAGCTGGGTCCCAGGTGGTGACAAGATGTTGGTCTTGCCCTTTCCTCCCTTCTCCTCCCCTCTGCTCTTCTCCCCCACTCTCTTTTTCTTCACCCTCTGTGACCATTTCCTTTACTCTCTTGCTCTTTTCCTTTCTCTGCTTTCGCCACCTCTTGCTCTACATCTCTCTCTGGCATGTGATCTTGGAAACATTTTGATATCAAAAGTTTAAAAAAAGACAATAAAATAAACTCAAATGGAAGTTTAAATCAAAATAGCGTAGGAGCCACGTTATGAACATGGAGAGTAGGGAATCTCAACTTTCACTCAACAATTCATGGCAACAATAACAATGGATCACAATGCCACTGTATTCATAGCAACCATTGGACAGAAAGTTGGATGGGAATGTATTGTAGAAGCAGTAAAGCACTCCAGGTTTCAGCCAACCAACACACAGAGAGAAGTGTAACGGGTGCAGCTTTATCTGCCTCTGACAGACAGATTTGCGTGTTTATTTAGTCTCCGCTGAGCAAGACGGGGGCAAAGGTAGCCAAGAACAGTTAAAGGACAGCAAGAGGATTCATCTTATTCAGCACAATGAGGAATGCACAGCGTAACATGTGTATTGATCAAATAGAACTAAGACACAAAAATACTTTATACAAACAATTAAACATGTTGAATAGAGTATTGAAACACATTGCATAATTGTACTCTCAACATTACGAGTGTTAATTAGGAAATAATTCAATTCATTAACGTTGGTATTGTTCCTGGTAGGAAGGCTTATCTTCTCATGTGCTCTTCTCAGCGCTGTTTTAAAAATGTGGACACATACCATACTCATGTGCCAGCTCCTAATTAGTTTTGTGTTCTTTCTGTGTGTGTGTGTGTGTGTGTGTGTGTGTGTGTGTGTGTGTGTGTGT
>CALSBZ010004040.1:3690999-3701887 GCA_943591055.1 Gobionotothen gibberifrons
TGTGTATACAAGTCTATGTGCACGTCCATGTGTTGTAGTTTATCCCTTGTCCCTATGGGAAATGTTGTGCGTGGTTCTCATTCTTATCTGTACATACAATTGTGAAAAATGATCCCTACTTTGAACCATGTAGACTCATGTCACAGTTTATTTAGGTGCAGATAATCCAATTTAATCCATTTTATGTAATCTACCAAAGACATTTTGACAGATACTCTAGGATGATATCTGAATTTAGTAGAATAAACGTTTTTTCTTTGTACACAAATTAGGTCCACTGCACTGTGTTGGCTCAGTGACGTCTTGCGCGCACTTTCTCAGTATAAATTGATATATTGTTGCCTTGATATACAAACTAAATGACCGGGGAACGTTTTTTTCCTTATTTCTTGGGAGGGCTTAATATGTAGACGTGCGACTGTTCTTAGAAATTGAAATGTCCTTGGAAACAAAATGAACATATACATTAGCCAGCCTCGTTTCCACGCTCAGTAAAAAAATAGCATGAACACCATTGGTTGTGTAAAATTAAAGTCATTTTTAAATATTCACTGTAACACCAGCGGCCCTTTTTAAACAAATCTTTACAATCATTGTTTCTTCTGTAAACTTAAAAAACAAACCCACTTTTAATTTTGTGTGCATTTTAATTTATTTGTTTGTGTGTGCCTTTTTCTGCACAGTATGACTGCGTGTGCATGTGTGCTAAATGTGACCATTGGCTGAAGTGGACTGTTAACGGTGTTTAAGCGAGGGTGCTAACAGAGTTCCCCTGCTTAAAAAGCTTCCCTCACTTTCCTCCAGTATACTGTATTTTGTGAGTTTATGTAAGTAAAATGTCGATAAATCCACATGTTGTCTTTAAATGTTATGGCTGTCACCTGTGAAGCATTGCTACGTATTGTAATTATTCTTATTTGTATCACTTTTGTTCAGAAAAGGCGTGTGCAAAAAAAGCATGTACAGAAATGGCGTATTGAATGTCTTGATTGTGAAACTACAGAAATGAATTTTTGTAAAAGTGAGGTCGAACACGCGGATGTTGTGGAGTAGGTTTAGTAGAGTATTGTTATAATAATTGAAGCTGTGTCTTTATGTAGATACACTTTATTTGACTTGGACAATTTCTACTAAGATGTTGAACTGTTGTACAAACAGATTACTTTGAATATGAGGTTCACCACTAAAGATGTATAATTTCCCACAGCTGTTAATGGTACAATACCCAAGAAATGTGCAAGATGTAGGGCAAAGGGTCTGGAGAAACATGTGTGCCAGAACATGCAGCATTAGCCTTCACACACACGCATTCCCTTTCTCCTGTGGGAAAACAATCGGCTCTCACGGGAACAACACTCTGGTAATGGCTGTGTCAAGTTGCAGTGCAATGTTGGGTTGGATTAGAGATGAAATAGAGAAAATAGTCATGACAGGGAACAATTATGAGTGAGTGCATACTACCAATTATCAGTGATACTGAGTAGATAACATGAACACCATCTGCAGATAGGGTTTGAAAGTATAAATATAATTATCCATTATTGTGTTTTCAGAGTCCTTATATTATGCACTGTTGTTTATTTTTGATTTTAGGCCCTTTATTAAAAGTTTGAGGATTGCTGCTGCTTCTTAATCTTCCTCTTCTGGCATCGTATCGGTTTGCAAACAGCTTTAGTTGCAGTTCCACTCAGGCTACCCAGATGTGCATCTGTCTGAGGAACAAGCACACTCCTTACCTATGAAATCCGATTTGAGGTGTACATTTGTATCAAGAACATGTTGTTGTTCTCAGAAAAATATCTTATTTTTAATTACCAACACACTGATTTAAACCAACTGAACGCTGGTTGGTTATTGTATCTTAGACCATTACCCTGAACTGGGTCCACAGTCTCATTCTTACAGTGCACTTTAACACACACATTCCCACAAAACCGTATTTTCTTATCTTATTTTTAGATCAGTATTGGACATTTTTTTCTTTGTGTTTTTGTAAGGCTCTGAATAGGCCACAGATGACCCCCCACTAAAGTCTGACTCATGACCCAGCTGTT
This sequence comes from Gobionotothen gibberifrons, assembly GCA_943591055.1. Classification (NCBI taxonomy): domain Eukaryota; kingdom Metazoa; phylum Chordata; class Actinopteri; order Perciformes; family Nototheniidae; genus Gobionotothen; species Gobionotothen gibberifrons. The sequence goes on from CALSBZ010004040.1 coordinate 3,693,054, forward strand.
CTGTGTAACAGATTATTATCACATTAAGACAAACTGACCACTGTAACAAAATCCTGTTCTGGAAATATCCAAAAGATGCAGAAATGTCCCTCTGCATGTGTTTTCCCTCCACACTGGTAATGCTCACTAGTCAGCAATGGGGCTTTTGTACATTTCAGATTGAGAAAGTGAAGTCATTACTCTGTTAGATGATAAACCATGTCATGTTTCATGCATCAGGAGTGTTGCATTTGTAAGGTTTTTGTAAAATGTATGCTTTTTATAGTTGGAGAATGTTTGGGTAATGCAAAAGTTGCTGTCTCTGTGAAAAAATGTCTAATTACATGATCCTTTGTAGGTGACAAGCCTATATGAAATGATAAGATGTACATATTGTGTATCTGTACTGAGAAAATAAATGTAATGTTATGTCAATGTATTCAAACGTACTTCTTCCTCTTGCTACGAACACAGGTATTAGGCGCCATTTTCTTTTATTATCAGATTCTCTACCCTCCCTCAGGTGAATTGCCATAAGTAACCTCGACTGAAGTACGTTAACAAACATGCTTTTGCACAGTTATATTTAGTGAGGGGGAATGCTTGGCTAAACACAGCTGGCTGAAGATCAAGTAGTGTTGTTCTTAAGAAAAGCACTGCATTTACCCAGAATTTCCAATTATTTCCAAAAGATTTTTCTGTATCGGTACAGATAAGAATAAATTGTTTGTTGTAACGGTATTATAGCAGCACCATATTTGTGCAGGCGGTTTTTATGCTGAATTTGCGTGCTGACGAAGCTGCTGTGGGAACTGTTAGTGACCTGGATTGGAAAGTACTGCCATGAGAGAATGCAGGCCATTGTATTTGTGTCATTGTGTGGAGCATGTGCTGTTGTCATTACAATTGACATTACGTCTTCCTCTCTGTGAGCCCTGTCCTGATCAAGAACATATTCTGCATGCTCTCCTTGTAATGGAGCAGCATACCAGCTCGCAAATGGCTCAGAAAGTAGGGCATGAGACAGACGATTACGATTTAATGATAGATGACGTTTAGGTAAAGAGCGGCTCTACGGGTAGCTGGAGCTCTGTTCGTTGCAAATTATTCTCGAGGACAGACTGAAGAAATTACTGAATTGATATAATTTGTACTTTCTTTACTAAAATAACAGCTCAAAATTGTTTTTGGTGACACCATATGGCAAGGCTGTACTTAATTATTCATTACAAAGCATTAGTTACTGTCACATTCGCTATTTCTTCTTTAATTTAAGGTTGAATTAAGTGATATAATCAAAGCACATCACTCAGGCTGGTGTGTTGGGGAGGTTTGTATCGAGCTTGATAAATATCACCCCGTGTTCTCTTGGCATCTCAGCGGGGTCCTTTAGGAGCAAAGTAAGAATAACAGAATGACATGTCAGCTATTGTGTTGAGTCAGAGAAAATCAGGGACATAAACAATGGAGGGCTAGCTACTCAGCCTTCCCACGGAAGCCCTGCACCGGTACTTTATTCCTAGCTTTAGAAACACACACACACTAACGCACATACACTTGCTCTGCCATTTTTGGATTCCCCCACAGTAAAGACTACTTTCTTATTGTATCTCTGTAAGAAGACCATTTTTTGTTCCTTGACCTGCAATCAGTTTATAGGTGTTCTTTGACTTCGCTGCTGTACTACTCTTGACAGTTACGTATCATTAACAGTAAACCGTGCTTTGACGCATCAAAATGGATTGTTAGTTTGTTTCTTGGGCTAGCGTATCTGCCACCTTTTAGGTTGAAAATAATGAAAATAGATGGAACTTTTTTTAGACTGATAGCTTGGGGCTCAGCATGAAATGTCTCTTCACCGCAATAACCATAAAGTCTTGTATTGTAATATCAACATTAATTAAAAAACATAACTTTAACTTTAGGCATATTAATGGGATGACATTAAATAATTCATGTCAGACTCTCCATTTGACAAGTCTGTTTTCTTGTTTTACTTTGTAATGTAGGAATATCTATTTTTCCCGCCATTTTATCAAGCTTTCATCATATGAAATGATTTGTAGTACAGACAATAGAAACATCCTCTCTCTAAAATGTAGTCTCCTGTCACAGACTACATTTTCTAAAGCCGAAAAACAATGACAAACATAATCTGCCTGTACTTCATTTGCAGGTGTTTGAATATAACTTAAAGCTTAACTCATATGTATGTTATTATCTCTGTCATCAACTGTGTTCTAATAATAATGGTAAATAATAATGGTTTTCTTATTTTGATTCTGATATACATTTCCTTAGAGATACTTATCTTCTCCCATTCTCTCTTTCTCGTAATGGCTGGAGTTTGCTGTCACACTTCCTATACGGTGGATATGTTTTCTCTGCCCTCTCACGCTACCCTCTACCAAACCTCGCTTTAACCGAATGAACAGACAGACAGAAGGGAAGCTAATTGGCTATTATGCCAGAGGTCTTTGTACATGCTCTCAGCACTTCAGATAAGTATGGCTAAGTGGTGCTTGTTTAAACATGGATCCTTATCATTACTGAGAGACTGTGGCCCAGAGTAATGAGCAGCTCTTCACACTGGATGCAGTACCAGAGCAAGTAACATTTCTCATTGTTTTTGATGGTTTTGGTTCATTTCCCGTTGATCAACTAATCGATTAATCAACTCATAATGTCAAGTAAATTAGAAATTGTTTTAGTAAATACCAAATATAGATACAAATCAGAGGAACAGATTGCATGCTGACCAAATGTTCTCAAACAATAAACATTGCTTACACACACAACACGCACACGCACACACACACAGTAACTATGCAGGGTGTGGTGGAGTGGACTTATAAAATAGCCCCGTGTTGTCGGTCTCTGATCCCCATTAGCTCACTTTGTATTCCTTTCTTCCTGCATTTCTTCTTATACTTGCATTATTTTTGTTTCACTCTTCCTCTGTGGAAGCTGGAACACAAACCTTGGAAAAAAGAGGGAGGGACTTGATGAGTACACAAACAGCGAGACACAGAAAGCATAATTAGCTGTAAAGAGAACAAAAGAGATTTTCTTAGCACCCTGCAGGGGATAATGGTTCATGTCTGTCTAGTTAAAGGCCTTTTAAGTAAGGCACTGAATGCTTTGCTTAAAAGTCCCGGTACTTTCTTACATCCCAAAGAGCAGTACGCAATGTTCCTACATGAATCAATGGAAAACCACATTCATTTAGTCATTTAAAGTTAACTTGGTGACGCATTATTTTCACTGATTAAATAAAAACCCTTATTCTAGCTGTATATTCACCAATGGTATAAGAGTTGGGTCATGGCACCAGGCTCCTAAGAATGCCATTACGGATGTTTGCCTTTTTAAAATACTGACATCTTTAGACGTGTATTTAATTTGTCATTTAATGGCCACGGTGTCTTGCAGTCGTTTTCAGATGCTTCAAATACACTGAGCATCAGTGATGGAATTAGGGATGATTGATCTCAGCTAGTAGAGAATTCACTGATCTGTTTTGGTGGTTATTCCACTGTGTTGTGATGTTTCATCAGAGTGGAGGGATATCCCATACAGTAGATATACATTGCCTCAGGCTTGTGTATGTTCTGTATGAAGACAGGGTCACATCTCTGCACTTGTATCAATATATCCTATGTATTTAGCCATGCTAGCTGATAAGGCACAGAATCTTAGTACACATGCATAGCAAAACAAAACATTTGATCCCATCAGTTATGGTTCAGATAGCTCTGGTTATTTTTCCATCAAAAGACCATGTTGATACAAGGGGAACGGTTTCAGAGATGTTCCCAGAACTGAGTGCAAACAGTGATGTGCATTAGGGCACATTCAGTTTTTTCTGAAAAAAGTCAATGGAATTTTTGTCCCACACACAGAAAACTTGTATGTTGAATAAAGGTGATACATAAGAGCTTGCTGCATTTGTGCCATATTATGTCATTGATTAGTTTCCCTTTAATGTTATTTTTATACAGCTTCTCAGAGCTCCTTTATCTTTCTTCGACTTTATCTTTGCTTTGGCAACATAAAACGTTCATTTCAAGTTTTAACTTGATAACCATTAGAACTAAAAAAGGACAGAAATGACACATAGAGATACAGGGAGAGATGAAGTACAGTCTGTACTGTAGGAGAGAACACCCTGTGCCACTAGTAATTCATCTCGACTCAGACGATAAATCCTTACAATGTGTTGCCAGCTCATACTAAGGAACACTGACCACTGCTGGGCCTCTATGGAATATCTTTCACAGTAACTTCTTGTGGATTCTTTTGTAGCTGAATCTCCCTATCTGTGACACCCCAATGTCCTTTGTGTCATTGTTAGGAGTCCCCCCAGGACAGTGCCATCACCAGGGACATCAACAGGACATTCCCAGCTCACGACTACTTCAAAGACACTGGAGGAGATGGACAAGACTCCCTCTACAAGATCTGCAAGGTGGGTCACATCAACTCAAATGGGATATTTTAAATATTTTTGTTAAGTCATCAAGTATGGATAGAAATATAGTATACATGTGGATCAAAGCTATGCTAAAAGACTCACCAAGAGCTTCATCTGAACTTCACTCTGATCCACATTGAATGCATTTCCATTTAGATTCAAATGCCTACATTTTAATATCAGTCTTTTCTGAAACTTGACTTCGACAATCATCTATTTAAGTCATTTTGTGAAACACTCACAATACAGAAGTGCAACTCAAAATACATCTGTAAAATATTACAAACAAAAACCAGCCAGTAATAACAACATAAATAACATGTCTTAAACCAATCCATCATAGTGACAAACTATACATACATACATAGTGATCATATACCGTACAACCTCTGTTATATGTTTTTTTGGCGGGAAAAATTGTGGCCATGATTACTAATAATTGGCCTAGAGTTGATTGCTACAACCAATTATAGTTATCTTAAATAGAATCAAATGTTCCCATGGAAACTGTGTCATGTCATCTAAATGACTTGTTTTACATTCTGATGACAAAGTTTGCAGAGCAGTAGTGAGTTGTCAGAGCTCAAGGAAACTCTTTATGGATTTACTGAACAGCAACTGAGTCTCTGGGTTCAGCGAGTTCAAAACAGCCAATGCTCGTCTAGAAATGAAACATATTTTTGAAGAAAACACACACACACACACACACACACACACACACACACACACACGCACACACACACGCACACGCACATCCACACTAGACTTTACTGACATCAATCTTGCTGCACAGCTGAGCAGAGCACACACAAATAAACAGAAACCTGGCATTTTGTCACAAAAGACTTATTGATGGTAAAGTGCCGGTGCTTTCTGTCTCACGTTAACAAATGCACACACACACATTTAAACCTATAGTTTCACAATCCTAAATGAACGGCCTTTCGTCACACTTCTCATTTCATTCATTATGTATAAATCATGTGAGGGCATCAATCTCTTTCCCAGACAAGTACCTCCTCAGGTGTGTGTGAATAATTCAGTGGGCCCTCCCTTCCCTCTGCGTGTGGATTGATCCACACTTTGACTTGCTCTCTTTTTTTTTGCGTTTGTAGCTCAGTAGGCCACTACAGCCTTTTTTACAAGCTCTCTTCCTTGCTCCCTCCCCTCAAATGACCTCTATTTCCGCTACACTAATATCGCTCTGCAACTCTTCCCTTTCCCTCTCTTATTCCTTTCATTTCTATTTGTCTTTTTAACAGAGTCGTGGTTATTTCTTCAGTTTTTTTGTACATCCCTTCAGATCCTTCACCTATGTATGTCTAGGGCACTGCACAATGGCTGATATAGCATTCAGTGCCAGTGTTCAACAATTTCAGAATGTTAAAAGGGAATAAAAACAACTAGATATGACTCTAAATCAGCTTTTACAATAATGTTCAAGTGCAAGTCTGCTGTGAAGCCAAACATGTCATATTCAAACCAATGATATCTAACTGATCTGATGCTTGGGTGGAAAACCATTGTTGTTTTAATTTTTTTATTTCTCAACCTCTGTTTATTTGTTTCTGTTCCATTTAAAATGTGTATAAAGCTTCCATGTAGCTTGAGCCATCTCTCTCACTATCAGTCAAAAACAAGTATTCACTTATACTGAACTTGCCCTGGGCCGGCTTGCCATCTCCTCAAAATAATTGTTATTTTTGTTTAAATTATCCACAACGTTTTTATTGAGGCTCTTTATCTTTTCATTCTCATTACATTTCATCATTTGATTCAGTGTTAAATTCATAAAAACGGTTGAATGCGCCTGTATAAATGTTAGATAAGAATCGTCTCCATGCTTCATTTGCAAGCTGACGGCAACATTTAGTCTAACATCTATTATACAGCAGGTTTTCTTTTCTTTCCCCTCAATCTTCTCCTGTGATTTAACTGTACATCTCTGTCCTCTCCTTCAGGCTTACTCTGTGTACGATGAGGAGATCGGCTACTGCCAGGGACAGTCCTTCCTGGCTGCTGTGCTGCTGCTGCACGTGAGTTCACATATCAGTCGGGTCTGGCTCAAATCCTATGCATTCAATCCTCTCTAAATAGCTGTGAGGGACTCTATGTTCTGTTCATTTGACATCTGTGTCTTTTTGACATTCTGCAATGCTGGAGGCATCAGTCTGGCTTATTCTGAATGATAAGAATGATGTATTGTTACTGTGTGTCTGCGGGAACTGACATTTTAAAGAATAATGTCGTTAATGAATAATGTATAATATGTGTTTATCTGCCAAGCTACAGTGGCTTCCCTAAAAGACTCAGTTCAGGAAAAAGGCAACAATGCCACCTAGTGGACAGACTGAGAACATGTCTTTTTGAGGCTGATGTACCAGGGCAGATGTTATTAAACAACTTTTTAATTAGTTATTGAACAACTTCATGTAGTGTTATATGGGAAATCTGAAAAGTAAAGCAAATTCTGTATTAGCCTCATTTAAAAACATAAGTATATACACCAGTCTATGGTATATACCAGTGTTTCTCAAACGTGTTCATACCAAGGACCACTTAACCAATAAAAAAACACTCGCGGACCACCTAACTCCACAAATGTCCAAAAACACATCGTTTTTCTAGAACAGATTACAAATCGCCTGAAAATGGTACAAACAAGTGGCAACGTGAAACTTAAGCTCGCTCCATTGTAGAGATATTCCCGCGAGAGTGCGGAAAACTTAAATGTATTTATTTATTTCAAATGTGAAATGTTACCAATATACTCATGGACCACTAGGGGGGCGCTCACGGACCACCACACTTTGAGAAGCACTGGTATATACTGTACATTGGCATGAGGTACTTATTACTAAATCTTTTGGCCTTCTTCTTCAGATGCCAGAGGAGCAAGCGTTCAGTGTGCTGGTCAAGATCATGTTTGACTACGGGCTCAGGGACCTTTTCAAACAGAACTTTGAAGATCTGCATTGCAAGTTCTTCCAGCTTGAGAGACTCATGCAGGTATGTGTGTGTTATTTGCACATTTGAAATGCTTTTTTATGAATGCATATCATTGGTTGATGTACCTCACTCCTTTTTGCCTAACTCTCTTTGCCCCTGTCCCTTCATTTATCTTCTCCCTCCTCATTCTGTCATTTGCTTCCTCTCTGTCTTAAACAGGAATATTTACCAGACCTGTACAACCACTTCCTGAATGTGGGTCTGGAGGCTCACATGTACGCCTCTCAGTGGTTCCTCACCCTCTTCACAGCCAAGTTCCCTCTTTACATGGTCTTCCATATCATCGACCTGCTACTGTGTGAGGTTGGTAATACAAAGACACAAACACAACTTTCATGGCTGCAATTCACACATGCTACATAAAATATGAACTAGCAGAACATTAGAGGGATAAAAGCCTTCAGGAGTCAATTCAATAATTATTAAATTAGGGGTTTAACATCTGACAGATCTGAATTGTTCAATGATCGTCAGTCGCAAACTGAAAACATAAACACATATCATCATCTTTAAGATCACCTTTACAATTCACATGGCAATTCTGAGTCAGGAGCTCACCTCCTTATGAGTTGAATTGAATCAGAATCAGACTTTGTGATATCAGCAAATAACATATTGGTCACCAACAAATCAGTATAATATTGTATTGTGATGAAACTTGAGATATCTTCTGCTAACAATAATAACATCAGAAGTTTGGAACAATGAACACTCTTCCAAGAGCTTGCAATGATGCCAAATTCAGTACAAAGTGTATCCACTCGATGACCTCTGAGAGTACTCTGACTGATGAGACAAGGCTGTTTTATTGGCCTGAATTTAAAGAAGACCAAGCTCCATTAATATTCTGATTAATGAAGCGTGCAATGGTGCTACAGCAGGAAACCGGAGAGTGTTCCAAAATATAAGATATGATGGACAGACCCAAGTGCAGAGACACTAAGTGGAAGTTTGACCTTTCAGCATGCTGGTCCAAGCCAAGAGTTTCTCTGGATGTCTTTTAGTTAGCCAGCCAAATCCAAGTTTGTAGTTTTTCAACTTCCCATATAGTCGGACAGCGCTGATAAATCATCTCCTAGGATGAGTACACATTTTAAAAGGCCAAGCTGGAAAATAAATATTATTAACAGCAAGAAATACAATAAGTGGTATTATGTGCTGTATGTTGTTTAGATTTTTCTCTTTTTATTTTAATGAATCTGCTTTCGTCATTAGTTTTATGTTTCCATTGATGGCGAATATAATTTCTAAATATGTCATTACACAGAAATCCTATACATTATGCATTATTTTGCACATATATTCTGCAACTGTTAAACCCATGTTTTATGATATTCCTGAACAAACCATGACAATTGTGTCTTTTTTTTTT
>CALSBZ010004040.1:3716887-3740945 GCA_943591055.1 Gobionotothen gibberifrons
AGCGTTAAGTATAATTACCATTCAGCTTTAAGCTCGCATGACAGTTTAATCCAAATTAAATGTATTAGTGTTATGAATTATTAATTCAGAGGGAATATCTCAACCAGCATAGTCACTGATGTTGCTAAGGAACAATGTTACAGCGTGCTGTAGACTATACTCCCTGTTATTGCAAAGTAAAGTGCTAATCCATCTACAGTGCTCACGAAGGAGTAAAAGCTATTAAAGAGGACTCAACCTGCGCTGCCAGACGTGTGGCAGCCATGAGCCAAACTTAAAATGAGAAAGAGAAGCAGGAAGACTCATCACTTGTCTGTGCCGCAGTAATATTATTCTCGATAAGTCTGAGACTATTTTTACACCTTGAAGGACTTTGAGTACAGCTCAGCTATACCGTCCCACTCACACAGTGATACTTAAACGAGTTAACATGAAACAATGAAGAAAGAAAGGACTTTAATGGGGTGTTGTCTGGCAGCACAGGCAGTGATTTCCTGTTACTGCTTGCACAAACGCCCTCTGCCCAGTAATGGATCACCGTGAAGTGTACAAGGGCACCCAGAAAGATCTCTGTGAGAAAAGGGCAGCAGGAGGGCAGCCCTGACAGAAGAGGGGAAGTGTAGTTGGTCTGTACCGCTGCCACACTAATGAGCTGCCATGCTTCAATAACTAAGCAGAGCTCTCTCTCTTCTCAAACTGTACAATCTCTACTGCACACAGATAGACAGTCACCTCACAGAATATATCCCTGCAGATCATTTCATTCATTTAAGACACACGTAATAATGTCATTGAAATTGATATGTATAATGCCATTTAAAAAATCGCTTAAAATAATTATTTATTTATTATTATTTAATTAATTATTATTATTTAATTACATTTATTATTATTTCATTATTTAAAGTCATGAAAATGCAAGTAATTTAGTAAAATCTGCATTAAAAGAAATTCAGTAGAGTATGTCCATAAAAATGGCCGCATAGAAAAACGGTATTATATGGTAAGGTCTGTTACAAAAACATTTATGTGATACATTGTGTTATAGAAAATGTGTGATAGTTTAGTGTGTCATGAAAAAACATGTAATAAATCATAATTTATTATGATAATAGGTCAAATTATAGTAAGCCATAAAAAAAAATCACAAAATAATATGTCATAACAAATTATCTTTCCATCATTGTTCTATTACCCCTCAGTTCTTTTTTTGGGGGGGGGTTTGTACCATACTCAAGCCTAAAGGTAGATGATGTGTCCAAGAAGTGAGTTTTTGTTGATTGATGATTTGTCTCTAACATTTGCTCTCTTCGTTGTATCCCTCTCTAGTTCAAAGTGGAAGGCTGTGAGAAGTGCAGTAGTCTTTTCAACAAAGAAGGCCGTGTGCGGACTGTGAACACAGCTTCTGCGGGGGGGTCTGAGGAGCAAGATGAGGAGAAGGAGGATCTGAAGATCCAGCTGAGAGAGATGGAGCTGGAGCTGGCCCAGACCAAGCTGCAGCTGGTGGAGGCCGAGTGCAAACTCCAGGTACACAGGCCCGGCCAAAATCAATACACAAAGAGTTTGAGATAACTACATGTGACTCGGGGAACAAATGCATATAAATACAAGGATTTCCTTTTCACATTGTTTCACCCCCCCTGATGATCGAGGACCATGCAATTCATGCCACATGTATTTAGTTGCAATATAACTTGAATAATACTAGTTACAATTGAAACTATTCTAGATGATGTAGAAGCAACTACACAAACAGATGAACTGTTACAGTGACACAACACTACGGTGACGACCTTAGAGAACATATCCAACTACATTTCATGGAGAACATACTGCTGGCTCTATTCAATGATGTCCAATCCTTTATGGGAGGATGTTTGGTTTCCATCCTTTTGTTAATATCTACACTACCTGCTTTTATGTTAAACAATGTGTCACCGGGAGCTCATATTCTACTCTCATGACTGTATTAAACTAGGATGAGACGCCAGTAGAAAGTAGGCTATTGACAAGATACAGTTAAAGAAATTGGAGCCGTAATTCAATTTTTAATCAATCCGAAGCCGCATTAACATCTCACTGAATTAAATTAGTGAGTTTTGGACTATTTCAGAAATATATGTAAACACAGTTGCCGTAGAAGTCAATGTGAAAGTGAGTGTGTGGTGAGTTTAAGCATTGCAGGAGTAGAGTGAACTCTTCATCATGAAGGTTTTTGACCAACAGCAGAAGCTCTGTTATGAGCTCATCAGGAAGGATGTCAAAAAGAGAAAGATGAGGATTTCATAGGATTAATGGTGTCTTTTAAAGTTGGGGGGGAAAGTTGCTGATTGAAGAAAGGCAAAGTGGTAAAAAAAAAGACTTTAAGGTGAACCAAAATCTGCTTACTTGGTTATTTACTGACTGTTCTGGACGCCTGCTGATTGATCTTGTCTTCCACCAGGACCTGGAGCACCACCTGGGTCTGGCCCTGAACGAGGTGCAGGCCGCCAAGAAGACCTGGTTCAACCGAACGCTCAGCTCCATCAAGACCGTCACAGGGAACCAGGGCAAGGAGACCACCTAACCTGATAACCCCCTCCCCAGTTTTACTTGTGTGGAGCTCCCCACACTGAAACCTGCGGGCACGTAACTTAACCCACCGACTTTAACTTGAACATTGACCGTTAAACCCAAGGACGTCCATTACTACGGACTGTGTGTCTTGTTCCTCTTATTAAGAATGTCGTCATGCATAATCCCCCATCCATTATTCCCCCCCTCCACCCCAAATGACTACAGCCAAATGTGCTGCTGAGAAGGGGCAGAAACGTTCCCCAGAGACACCATGTGCTTCCACCGGTCACAGAAAAAAAGCGTTAAAAAAAAGGAGATGCTTCATTTATTTCTGTCTTTGTACTGCTGATGATAACGACCCGCAGAAGAAAGGCAGGACATCTGAAGAGTTGCTGTCCTGACGGGATAGAGAAGGAAACACTCCGTCCTTCCTCACTCTTCTGCGGGCTCCCCTCTAAACTACTGGCACAACCAGGCCCTGTCAAATGTTCCTTTTAGGTACGAGAGCTAATAGACGCCTTTTCAAAACTGAGCTTTTTTTCTAATTTACGTTGAAAAACACCTTTTTGTTTTCTATGTATGTACATGAATGTGCTTATGTAATGAGCACATGTGTGTATGTGTAAGCACGCATGTTTTGTGTTGACTATGGGGTGTGTGTGAGACTGAAAATATGTGTTTGAATGCATAAATAATAGACTGAAGTAACGTTGAAATGTGTATACGAGGAAGAGGGAGACAATGTGTGGAAAGGGAAAGAAAAAAGCACTAAGGTTATGAGTGTGTGTGTGTGTGTGTGTGCGTGTGTGTGTGTGTGTGCATGTAAAGGGAAAGAGTGTTTCCCTGGTTGTCTAGTTTCCTTTATTGTTTAAATGTGCATATGAATGATGCTGAAGAAAAGTTTGCTGACAAAGCCTTGATCAGAAGGTCGATAACGTTGAAACTAGTGGATGTGTGTGAATATATAAATTACAGTCAATTTCCCTCACATCAAATATCTGACATTTAACATGCTTAAGGTTTGTTTGGTTTGGATGTCCCAGCACAAAGAAACTAAGAAAAGCTCCAAACCGTGCAAACCTTCTCATGTAGCATACAGTTTGTGTATTTATGTTACAACACTGTTAAAGTGGTGCAATGCTTTTTCAAACCCTAAACATCACTTTGTGGAAGTCAAAAATAGAAAGGCCACGCACAGGACGTTGTGATTCCCTGCTGCACTCGAACACACCTTCAAATCCCCCTGCTGTCAGGCCCAGCTGCTCTGTGACCTTCGACCTCTGAACTAGACAGGGCAGGGTCATGTGTGGTACTTCATCGAGCAGGACGGTTTTGCTTTTCACACTTCACTCGGATATTTGGGTTCTCTTTCACCACTACACACACTGACTGAAGTACACTGGTGGTTTTATATATTGGCAGATACAGAACAAACACACAGTGGCTGATGTATGTGGGACACCTGCTTCTATTTCTGTCAAACATGAGGACAATTTCTAATTGTTTGGTCACTTTCTAGCAAAGAATAGTATGGTGTTGGATAGAAAAGATGTAATGACTATTATAGTGTGAAGAACAGCAACACTTTAACAGGATATGACAGATACGGACAGCAGTGTAAGCATGATTAATGGTTGAAAAATGCTAAATGATGCAACAAATGCTAATTTCTTTTGTCCCATGCTGATGGTAGAAAGCAAAGAGAGTAATTAAAAGCTTGTTTCCTGTGTCGAGTCAAAGTTGAACTGTTATGATTTTTCTTGACTTAAAATGAGATCCCGTATAGTGTCACTGCCACTGTGTAGAAAAGCTACCGACCATCATCTCTAGATAAATCCAGCGACATGACAGAAATCTGTGTTTTTTCCGGCTTCCTGCACTCATTGAGAACACATTTGGGAGGAGGTGGAACAAGAGATCAAGCATCTCGCAGCCTCCAAGAATCAGCAGGAAGAGATCGATGGAACCTGCGTGGAGCGAAGTCCCTTGAAACATGTTTGAACTCCTCGATGAATTCATGCCTCAAAGAATTCATCGTGTTCAGGAGACCATAGCAGATGTAGAACTATCAAAGTGGATGTGATTGTCGAAGCAGAAAACGGCAGAAGTGAAACTCTGCACCTCTAGCTTGGATCGGTATCACAGAAGATGCACCATCAGTCGCAGGGATCAGAGGTCAAAGCAGAGGTCAAGCTGACATGCTCGCGATGGGGGGTTTCAAAAGTGCATGCGTGTGTGTTTTCATATTTATCTTAATAGAAAGGGGGGCAACCATTTCTCAATTTCTATTCACTGATCAAATGAGACTGGAGAATAAAAACAAATGTTTTCTTTTTTATTTAACTTGAATGTGGAATCTGATTGGCTGAAATCTGCTGGTGATGTCAGAGGAAGGACCAAGATGAAGTTGTTCCTCGAAAGGCACTGGGTTGTATATAACAAACATTTAAAAATTAATATTGAGTTTTTGTTCATGATTTTCTACTCTGTAAAGATAACTAATGTTGCCTACTTGTATCTACCAACCTGCTGCCGTGCTACCGTTTAATTCACAACAATGTTTTCTGTTTTTATTTTTGCTCTGAGCTTCTCAGTCAAACTGCTGTTTGGTTAATTAAATGCCAAAACGTAGCTTTATCATACGACAAAAACATTATCAACGTGTGGACATTGTAATAGTGTAGGATGCATTGTATACTTCATGAATTTCAATATAAAGATATCGACACAAAAAAGTCCTGCCTGTTTCGTTTTTTTATTCTTAAATAAAATACAAATCTACCCGACGAGTCGACGACTGCTCAATATCGGCCGAAGACAATCAGTTATCGAACTTTATTTGACACTATATCATAGTTTAGTACTGGAGTAATATTAGAGATTAAAGTAAAAAGGTAACCAGAAATGCCATGTTATATGTCATAATACACAGATAGTGTGCCATTAAAACGATAAAGTTACAGTAATACCACGGTGAGAAATAAAAACAAACAAATGTACATTTTTCTCTTTGGGTAATGTTTTATTATCTCACAGACATGCTATAACTTTTCCTCCATCACTTTTCTCAAGAGCACTGAATGTTTATTTTGAGGCTTCTCGCCAATCTCAATCAGAAATCTTTAGTTGACTGTGTTTTGCATCTTCAATTGTTTCCCATAGCGCCAGCTTCTATAACATCTATAAAGCCAAGCATGTCCTTCCCTCTCCCTCCCTTTCACATTGCTGCTGAAATGTAGAAACAGAAGAGAGGAGGCCCAGGCTGTTTTAATGACACTCCTTCAACTCACCTCTTGGGAACACTTCCTGGACATCTGAGGGAGTTTTGAACACGAAAATAAACCCGTTTTCTTCCAGCTAATTGTGCAAACAGTCTATCTTTCAGCTAAAACCGTTTCCCTTGAGTTGGATGGAAATCTCCTTTTAACATTTACTTTGGTTCCAGTTCTATTTCTCATCGTTTCCCTCATAACATATGGCTGCAATGCTATCTGCGGCAGGGCTGAGCTATATTCTGCTTTGGCCTTAGTGTATAATGTAGTGCGCCATGATTGTATCATTTGGAGTGTTTATAACTCAGTGCAGGCCCATAAAATTAGCACCTTTAGTTATAGGCTACTTGGCTCTGAGGCCGCAGATCGCAAAACAGTAGGCATGTTGATTTGGAAACCCAGTACCTGTGGCAGATGGAGGTAACAAGCATCAGAATTATGCAATCAGCTTGACACCCCTCCCCCCCCTCCTCGTACTCTCCTGCGTTACATAGCTATAAATAAGAGCAGCGAGGTGGAATGCTGATGGGACAGGCGTCTTCAGTTGCTGTGCTTCAGTTACTTGTCGATGATGTGTGACTCGGGGATGAAACTCTGTGTATTTGTGTACGTGAGCGTGTGTTGGAGGGGTGATATGGACCCGAGAGACACCCAACAACCTCCTGAACTCCCTGTCACCTGATCACATGACCGCAGAATCACACACTGAATTTGTGATGCTTTGAAAAGTCTAAAAAAAATCAGTAGCTTCCATGTCATGCATGCAGTTACTCCAAATAAGTCCAGCATAGTATTGTTACACTAGACATGTAATTACTTTGTTGTGCTTTTCTATTTCACATAAATATTGTTGTGAAATGTCAAATTTTCTTTATGGAAAAGTCTGGATTTTTTTCAGTAGCTTCCATGTCATGCAATGCAGTGACTCCAAATAAATGCTGCATTGTAAAACAACTATGGACAATTGGGACCAGGGGTTTTGGGCCGCAGCTTTCAGTATAGTATCGTAAGACGCATGGGTGTAGGAAGCATCCTGAATGTGGGGGGGACATTTTTAACGGAGGGTGTGGGGGTCCTCCCCCCAACAAAAATAAAATATATTTCCTGTATTCTGGTGCATTTTAACAGATGGTTTGATACTTTTATGTGGCTATACTAGCATGAGGAAAATGATGGGTACATTTTGTAATTTCATCCAGTAATAAAGAAAGGAAACATATTTGATTATTAATTCAGAGCCGTCTTTGAATGAATAAAAAGCAGTTTAAATGCCCATTTTTTGTACATTTATATAGAACAATAAATATTTGTGAGTGCATTGAGAGATATTGTTGTGGAGAGTCATTTATATATAAATCGCAAAATACATTTGTGAATCCTTCTGTGAGCATAAAAGTTAAAGAACTCAGAAAATAATCTCTTATCAAACTGAGGCTCCAGTAAAACACACTGACTGCGTCTCTACATGGATCAACAGATCTGAGCTGTCCAACTATGGCAACACTCCTAGAACATGCACGCGCTATGTGAGAATCTGCCTTGGTACAAAGTAGCAGTGAAAACATGGCACGGAGTTTCATTGATTTGGGCATTCTCTCAATAAGCAAGTGGAATGGATTTGATAGTGAAGCACTGACACAGCGCTCTACAGAATGCGGCGAGTGGATAGACCGATGCACTTTCCACATGGTAAAAGTGGGGGGGGTCTAAACTAATCATTTGAAAAAGTGGGGGGGACTTGTCCCACCCTCATATAATGGCTGCGACGCCCATGGTAAGACGATACTTTAAAGTAAAGGATGTCAAAAATATGCAACAAAAACCACAAAGAATAGTAGCCTATGTTAAAAATGTCAGAAAAACAATAGGCCTATTGCAGAGTATGTTGAGAATTTCAGAAAAATTACATAGTAAAGAGTTGGGAATCATACAACAAAGTATAATATAATATTGTCCATCAATACAAGTAAATAATCTTTAGATAAGGAATGTATTTCCCATATGGTATAGCAGTTAGGACTCCTGGTTTGAACCCAGGCGACCTGGGTTCAACTCGGTTTTGGAACAGGTGTTATGTTTCCCCAAAAAGAGCAAGTACATATAGTATAGTATGTCTAAAATGTCACAAAAAATATATATAGTGTGTCAATAATTAGAAAAAATTACATAGTACTGTATAGTTTGTTGGAAATAGGCATAAAAAAAACGTCGAACATTTCAGAAAAAACAACACATAATATCACAAAACTTCAGAAACAACCTATAAGTATGTTGGAAAAGATCATAGTGCAGTATGTTTAACATATTTGAAAAAACAACATAGTATAGTATGATAAAAGTTGACTTTAGGTATTGGTAAACCTTTACCAGCGTTGTTGTTATCTCCAGACAGCTGATGTGGTGTGTCAAGAGGGAAGGCAAATCAAACTGATTTGTGGGCATCACAGTTTCCTGTTACCGGCTGAAATACAAAACGAGTTGCTGTGAACTTGTCAGCAATCCTGGGTAATTTATTGCCCTGCAGTAGCCTCTGAACCAGGACCCAGCATACAGATGCCTCCGGTATAATGTTTCTTAGTGGTTCTCCAGATTAGTTTGTACATAACTATGAGATTACCGGGAATGTTATGAGAAAGCAGGAAGGGGTACAAGAGATGTGTTTCTTTTAAACCTTCTTTGTTATTTTCTTATAAAATGCAAAGCACTGCAAGCTATCTATTGTTATAAAAAGCATTTTCATCTAATTGGCTGTAGGTATGTAAACATTCAGATTGTCACTTTCAAAAGATAATACTATAAAATGTTAAATGTTGTAGTAAAAAAGGGAGATGCACACATTCCTTTAATAACTTTAAAACAGGGTTTCATTTTTCAAGATGGCTGTCATCAGCAGAAGAGGTAAATCCTCTTCCAATCTGTCTTGTTTGCTTTCTCTCAGATAAAAGCACAATTTATTCCCCATTTGTTGTTATTTTTATTGAAAACACACACACATACTCATTGGTTTGCCGTGTGATTGGCAGCTGTGTCTGGTTGCCGGGGGTGTCCACTGCTGGAGATGTCACTGGATCCTCGGACTCAGCCATCAGCAGAGTTGCTCTGCTGATGATTGACAGCTCATGTGCTGAAACCCTTCATAGACAAAGTTGCCAATTATCTACTTGTTTTATAAATGGCCATCCTCAGGTGTCTGTTGTTTGTATCATCTCCTGTAGTGTAAAGTAATTGTTGATGTATTCATTCCCACAATTGACTACAGTCACTCAGTTTAAGTTCCCAGAAAACTTAAAGGTCCCCTATTATACTATTTTGCAACAATATATTTTACTTCTCAGATATATACATATATGTCTCTGAAGTGTTCGATTTGAAATCCCAAAAAGATCATGCATTGTAGCATCCCATAAACCCCTCTGTTTCAACCCTGTTTCAAAAGTGCTGATTCTGTGTCTGTAGCTTTAAATGCTAATGAACTGCTGCTGGCCACGTCCCTCTGCGAGATGATTGGTTTAAAAAAACACAATGGTGCTCTAGGAGGAGATTCAGGTGATAAGGTGGGCGGGTGGGCGGGTGTTACCTTGGTTGGTTATTGGCTAATGGTTGCACAACCCATAACAACATTTCGACATCACAAAGTGGCCAAAATCTGATCAGCTGATTTTCAGACAGGATTTATATAAATGGATCAGGACAAAAAGAGAGAGGGAACCTTTTTTCCTGAAACTTTCTGAATCTTTTAACACAGAAGGGACACATAGTTATGTATAAAAGACATGAACAAGTAGTTTTACATGATAGGTGACCTTTTAAAAAAAAAAAAAAAAGAAGATACTCACTTATAGAGATTCAGCACTTTATCAGATTTATTTTCAGTTTGTCAAGCATAGATTATCTCAAAAACAGTGACAACCACAGATCATCACTGCTGTGAATGTTGCTACTAATCAATACAGCAAGTTCAAATGATTCATTGTCATTGGCCTTTGTTCAGCATGACCTGTGAGACTCCCAGCCTGTCATTGTTACATTTCACCAAAAAATCACTTTGATAAATTCATGAATCACACAGATTCTGTGGACAGATATCACTTCATAGGCAGCATCGTAAAACTGTTTCTTTTTAAACCCCTTTTTGTCAAAAATAAAATAAAAAAATCATATATACAGGAAAAAAATAAACACTCATCACCCGTAGGACGCTACTTTTGTCCGAACATAATAAATAAAAGTTGAAAAAGGGGAGAGAAATATGAATCTTAACAGGGTGGATGCGCCCAAAACAACTCTCACACACAAGATCAAAAGATATATAGATGTATATGTATGTATCCATATATATTCTGTATATATGCTTCTCTACAAAAAAGCAAGTTTACTCTCTATGAGTAAATACATTCTACTCTACAATCACTATAACGACAGTGTACATTCCCAACCAAAATGCTTTGATCGTTTATCAGGAGGATTTTGGACTTATCAGCAGACCATGACCAGAAAATATGCAACAACATGCTAAATGTGACTGCAACAATGTGTGTCTGTGCGTGCGTATGGGTGTGAAATAACTTCCCATCCTCCTCCAGTTGATGTGCTAGCCAGACGAACACACAAACTCACAGGTGTGTGTGTGTGTGTGTGTGTCCCCGCGACACACATGCACACACCCCAGGATAAAAAGATGCGTTCAGCAGTTAGTCTGGTTCGCTTTGCCTCGGCAGTTGAAACGTGATCCTGGATCTATTTCTGCTGAGAGTTCAGATGATGGACCTGCTGGCTCTTTCTGCTCGTCTTCCTCTGCTTTCAGACACATTTAGCATGTCTCCTAGCGTCTCTGTGCTAATGCAAGAGGGAGCAAGACACTTTTCTCCTTCATTTACCACCTGGTATTTGTTAACTGTCTAGATGGCGAGTATCACCTCCCGTACTGTATGGTTTCTAACTTCTGAGACAGTAAGAATATCAGATTTTTGCAACAAAGCCTTCAGAGTCTTTGGTGTCTGGATGAATCCCATCCCGCAGAACAATCCAGAACCTGTTAACAGACAGCCTCTCTGCATCATTCCATATCCTGTTTGACCTTTAACCCTGGCAGCGGGATGAAGAGTAGCCTGAGGGAAATCGTGCGACTGGCAGCGAAAAGCACTCTCTAACTACTGAACATATTGCAGCATCTAACACTGCATTTGGTGCCAAAATAACTTTTCTTTCCTCCCTTTTGTCCCCTGTCAGCAAAGTTGATGTCGTCCACGGGTAACTGCTGGTTCTCCAAAAAGCAAAAGTAACATCCATTATATACAGTGCTACAGACAGCCTGTTATAAAGCACCAAGAAAACAAATAGGGGAGATGTATTTTCTCAGCTATACATGGCTCAAATCCTAAAAGTACAAACAAGGCCTAACCACTTTCAACCACAATTCTCACTACATACAATCTTATGTGTGATATACAAACAATGAAGCAAAGAATGTCTCAATGGGCTCGGCTGTTATTGTCAGTGAATGATGAAATATTTACATATATGATTACTTCTGTGTCTATTTGCATAAACGTGTGTGTCAGGTGGCCCTGAGAACGATGTGTGTGTGTTTTGTGCTTTGAAGATGTACAGGTGTAATCACACGCCCAGAGAGAGGCTGTGTATGTCAAAGTGTAGATGCGGGGAGATGCGTTTACAATGGCTGCCATGTTTTCCTGTTTCATAGAGATCTCTGAGACCTTTCATGGGAACAATGGAGAGGGATGAACATCCAGGGACCGGGAGCAGGACAAACAAGCATTACTCTCTAGAAAAGTTATCCACATGGACACAACTGTCCAAATCTTCAAACAGGGATTCTGGGAAAACATTGAAAAAGCGTCACATCTTCATGATGGTGCAACAGCAGATCTAAACTATCTGAATATTTTTCGTACACTAAATATGTCTGTCTTCATATGCACTTTGTACCTCATCTTCTACATCATCACCAAATATATACTTCTAAAGAACAAGAAAATGTAATAATTATTTCGTTTTTCCCTGCAATAATCCGGTGCATACCACAAACATTGTGGTTAATTATAAGTATAAATGTAAGTCAATCCAGGCTTCTGGGTAGTGGTAAAAAGTTATTTTTCCTCACGTATTACTGTAAAGCCTAACAAGAAACACAAATCTGCCTAACTAAGGAAACAACTCCCCAACCTCTACAGACGCCTGCGCCATTTTTAGACCGAGCGTGTTTCCCTGAGCTCTCACTCTGCCTCCTTCCCTGTGAGCGGTTGTCCGGCCAACAGACCAAGAGGACAGGTCAGTAGTCAGGGTGACTCCTCCAGCGTGTCTGTTCAGTCACAGGGGAAATGAAAAGGTTGCTCACTGAGGAATGAATATCTGCCTTATTAATGTGGGCCATCTGGACAGAGAGGACGGAGAGACAGAGAGAGGGCAGAGGGGAAATAAGGAGAAATTCTTAGCCGATAGAGAAGCTCTGTTTCAACACAGTTATTCACCTCAACGTGAATTCCACACAAGGATGAAAACGGCAAAGCAGTGCCTCTCTCAGATGAGATGAGAGGGCCGGAGGTGCTCTGTGATTTGGTGGGAAATGCTTGGAATAGCTAAACAAATTTGTCGTGCGGTGCAGAGGCAACCATTGATGTGGACTCTGGCTGTAACAGACACACTGTGGATAAATCCAAATGTTTATGTCGAGTAACCAGCTGCCCATATGTAAATGACCGAGATGTTTTCAGTTTATTTTCTTAAACGGCATGCTAAAAAATGTCTTCATATAGGTAGTGGAATTTACTGACATTTTGAGGTAATTTTAATCAACTCGACTACTTTCTTTACCTTCAAACAACTGTATTTATTCAAGTATCTCGCCAAAATGAACAGTTAACAAGATCACATTTGATATCATGATAACGTTGCTCCCCGATTCCAATTGTTTGTGAATTGAGTAAAGTCATTCACTGCAACCTTTGACGGCGGCTAACAGCTAATGTTTACAAGCTCTGATTTCAACACAGATGTTCTGTCCATGATGCTGAATGGCTGAACCATAACCAGGTTTAAGGAACCGATAAGCAGAGACAACATTTACATCCTGACTCTGATTGTATTCCATATTCAGTAAAAGTAAATAATTCTCTTGACTGTCAGCTCAGTGCTGTCGCAAAATATAACTCTAATTTGACTCAAAAGTCTTGAAAACAATGGGCTTTGAGGTATTAGGACGTCTATCACCGCATTCTCAGACGTCATTTTTGTTTTATCAAAGCTGAAGCAAACACAGGAGATCAAACAGGTGCCCAGATCAAGGTGAGCGTGAGGGGAATCAAAGCCTTTTGATTCACATTCTGGTCGATGTTGTCTCTGCTGACTGACACCTTGTCTCCATTGAAGGCTAAAAATAAAATAAAACTGATGAAGAGCTTTTAGAAGCGCCACAGATATTTGCAAAGAATCCCACACAGCACTGAGTGGGTACTTTGTGTATGCTGCTTTCTGACTGATTACAGCCCAAAGTTAGACCCAACATACTTAAGCGTAAAGCACTTTAGAGTTTAATGGAACACCTCATCTCTCACTCTAACTACAACCTACGCAAATAAAACTTGCAATCTGTGCCATAGCAGCCTCAACGGACTAGGACTACATAGTCAAACACAATATTCATGAATTTTTAAGACTACAAAATGATAACAAACCAAACTTCACCCCCCAAATCTCTCTGTAACAGTTCATCAACATGGAGACTGGCCTTAAAAAGCTGTGTTAGGGGTTTCAAATCCTTTAAGAATCCAACTTCTGTCTCAAATGCAGGTAAATACAAGTTTTGTATTTTTCTAATATCGTGCTAAAAAATGTTCAGAAGATGTTGCCTAACAGAGACGTAATGCAGTGTGTTTGCTTGATTGACAGGTGTCTCAGCCACTGTGATTGAAACTAGGCATGCACCAGTCCGGCTTTTCTTTCTCAATACTAATCTTGAGTTCTGATAGTATGGGTTTATACTTCATGTTTAATGAGTAAATCTCACTCTGTGGAACTTATTAGAATCCTTAAATGTACTGTAACTTGAGGCCAGAGACTGCTGTGGTTGACTGATCAGACATGTTGGGTTTTTTTAGGTTTCAGTGACCAAAGGTAAACTCCCTCCTTCTAAGTACCGACAGCTGACATAACCAACCCATGAAATATACTTATTCCCAGGCAGGAACACATCCATCGAATTTAAAGCTCCACTTTTAAGACCTTTTTCTGAGCTGTACCTTTAATTAGTTAGCCAGTAACTTGTGAGATTTAAGACACACCCTTTGACGAAGCTGTATCTGCCACCAGCGGCATCATGTCCCTACAGGAAAAGAGGCTGGAGGGAAGGGTGTGTGTGAATGTGTGTGTTGGCAGAAAGAAGGAACAGCAATGCGTGAGTGAGCTGTGCTTTTGGTCCCTAAGGCGAGCGGGACAGAGTGTTGATGGGTGTTATGGAGGATGTATACACGTACTAACTATACATACGGTACTGTATTTGTAACAACAGTATTCCCTGCCAGCAGTGAGACTTTAGAAAATGTGCTTCTTGACAGGAAAGTGTGTGTGCCTGGGTGTGCACAGGTGTGATTAGGTGATGAGTGTGTTCAGTAGTAGTGAGCACCTCTGGTCCGGGCCACGTAAACAGACCGCTCGGGCAGCAGAGAGCGTGCTCAGAAAGGCTCAGAAAGACATCAAAGATAGAGGGAAAGTAAGGAGAGGAAGGAAAGGAAAGAAGGAAGCATACATATTCTAACAGCACAGGGTTAATAGGAATACCAAAGATAATATTGCATCTCCTAGAACTAGCTTCAATTGCTCAGTGTATATAAAATTGGAAGAAAGCTATACTGTGATATTACAGTTACATCTCACGTTATAATTCTAAAATAATTTATACCAACAATAGTTATATTTTATAGAATATTTACATAAATACATCCTCATATAGTAATATTATTGTCAACACATTGTTATAGAAACATACACCATACATATATGTGTATATAGTCTTGTTATAGCCACACGTACACACACATACAATGAATATACAATCAGAATGAGCTATTGCAATGCTGTGTTGGGTAAAACTCCATCGGACATTCACATCTTCTCAAGTCAGTAAGCTTGGAGAGGAGTTCTGGTGTATTGCTATAAGAAAGAAGTTCAGCCCAGCCTCGCACAGCTGAACGTTCGATACTCGACCGAGTATTGCTTTGTGTAAAGTTTCTCTCCTCCGAAGTGATCATCTGGTTGGAGAGTAGAGAATACAGAAAGTGGAGCGTTGAGCCTCTCGGTCAGTAAGTGAGATGTTATACTCTGCTGCTGACAGAACGTTTTTTTTCCGGCGGACTGATCAAACAGAAACAGTTTGAGATCTGTGAGCCCATCACCTGCATCAAAAGGCTTAGAGAAGGACATAAAGATAGGCGTCCTGCATGTACAGACAGGTCAGTGTGAAGAGAGTTTCCAACGACCTTCTGCCACTAGAAGTCAGAGAAGAGATCCTGGGGACCCAGATGAATGATAAAAGGAGCGAGGGTCCGCGGCTGGTAGAAGGGATTGTCAATGAAAAGACCACCTGCAGTGAGAAGAAGAACAGGGACAGAAGGATTACTATTCGTGTTCATACATATAGAGATTCATAAAAGACAATGTAGGATCAAAAGGCAATTCCATAGGGAGAAAGAAATCTAATCATGTTTTTTTTCTAGGACAAGGTTACTACTTGAGAAGTTCTTGGAAATGTTTCTAAAAAATAAATCATAACCTGGGTGACAGAAAAGTTCAACATTCTGGGAAATACATTTTGTTATCAGGAGTTAAAGGTAAAGATCAGATAACAGAAGTCTTATACATGTATCTATCAGTAAATACGAAGCTGAATCCATGAGACAGGGAATGTATCTAATATAAATATCTTGATTTCAGAAATACAAATACATTCAAACTTGTACAGAAGAATGACAACAAAATTATCAAAATGTAACAACTGAAAACAATTAAAAGGATTTACAACAACTCAATGGAGCTCAACCAACCATTGGACAAGATACTGGGTCCTCTCATCGAATGGCTGCGCATCATATCTGTAACCATGGAGATGTTGTCAGGTGATGATTAGATGACTGAGGCAGGTGAAGAGCCAGCAAAACTCTGTCCTGCCTGAAGCTGATCTTTGACTAGCACTTCATTTTTTATTCTGTTTTAACTTAAATTCTCTTTAAATGTTTTATACATTACTTGTGATATTAATCCATGTTCTTAAAATGGCTTCAGCAGCTCAGTTGGTGCTTATCTTTATTTAAAGGTTAAGCAAAGACGTGCAAAAACAACAAATACAGCAATGGCACTGATATAATGAAACAACATACAACACACTGACAGAGAGAAATGAATTCATGTGGGTCCCAACGTTTCTGTTTGTGGTTGACATGCATTATCAACAGCTCTATGACGCCTGATACATAGAGCACATATAGATTTAGTCTGTGTTGGGCTAAAATATGTTGTCTTTCCAATGAGCTCCCAAACTGCAAAAAGCTCTGCATTCACTCCAGTTGATAACTCCGATAGCTGTGGGAAATCCGGCAGATATGAATCCACGTGAGGTAATGGGATCGTGCCGATGAATGCATGATGCAGGATCCCACAAAAGCTTTCTAAATTCAATCGTTGTCTTCTCGCCCTTCCCTCTGAATATCTATAAACTGAGGGTCAAAAGGATGTAACGAGACGCTCTGAGGTACGCGGAAAGATTAAAATTCAATCCCTGCGCTGTATGAGAGAGGAATATTAAAGATTGATGCAAGTTTAGGTCACAGTATCGTAGGCAGGTTGAAAGAGTGAGTAAATCATTTCAGATCGCTGCTGGAAAAATCATCCCAAAAAAGTCCAAATCTAACCAAAACTAAAAGTGCATCAAATCCCTTTGTACTGTAAAGAAATGTATACACCAGACAGTGTTCAGCTTTGTATAGGAGATACACTTTATTCTTTTTCTAAATTAGTATTTATTTATTCCTTCACAAAGCTTATTATTTTCTTTGTAGAGAGACAATGTGTGTTGTGTGTATCGCATTGCAAAGGCTATCCTCTCCCTGGCAAAGAACACAATAACAAAAGGCTAAAATATATAATTTAGACTCAAAGTACGAGGTCACAATTCACAGTAAAATCCTTCAAGTTTTTGTTTATCTCTTAAGAACTCAAACCTGCATTATTTTCCACATTCATGAAAGTTTCTGGAAACAGTAAGAAAATGAAATGAACATTTAGCTCAGGTCCTCTCCCATCATTGTAGAAAAAAGCAGGTTTTGGGAGAAGTGCTTGGTGTGTGTATGACTAAGCGTTTGGTGTGTGTGTTTTGGTGTGTGTGTGTGTGTGTCTCCGGAGCTAAAAGAAGTGGTAGTGGGGGGCGGGGTAGGTGGGCATTTTCATGACAGGCAACAGAAACATTCTCTTTGGCAAACCTTGAGGGGGAGACATGAGAAGAGCTCTACATGAGTCCAGGGCAACAAATAAATCAAAAGTGTCTGTTCCTTCTTCTACACTACACACTACGCTGCATCTAGGTCCAACCAACAGCCCTTTAAACAAAGGGCGGGGGGGGGGGCGGGGGAGGGGGGGGGGGGGGGGGGGGGGGGGGTCTCTGAGTGAGAGGAAACGGATAGGGTTGGGTGCTTCTCGGTTAGAGAAAACCGAGAAGCATAGTTAAGAGGAAAGAAAATGGCCGAAGATGAGATTAATTTTTGATTTATTACAAACTGGGTCTTGTTTTAAGAATCTCAACCATCCTTTATGAAAATCATGATGTTTTGAGTTAATCCTTAAGTAGCACAGGTCAAAACGATTGCCTTAGTTTCTTCTTTCAATCACATTGACATATCTGGGGTTTGGTTCTTTTTTTAAACAATGTCACACCGCAATTTCCCTGGTGAGTACGATGCTTTTATAACTTCTTATTTTGGAATGCTGAACACAACTACGACTTAAGACCCATAGTGTAATAAAGTGAAATAACTCTTCTCCAGACAGTTGAGCTCTGTAAGATAAATCACAATTCCTGCTATAGAGTGGCGAAGTCCCGCCCATCTACTTCCGCCCCATGGGACCTTATTTCTGAAAAATGATGCATTGAAGTCAATGGTGAGAGAAAGATTATCTTTCGATCCCGTTTGAATTGTGCCACGAATTACACATATGATGTTTGTCAATCTTAAAAAACAATTTCCATGTAAAAAAAGTCACAGTTTGTCGTAAAACTGTTGAAATATAAGACTATGAAAAATACGCAACTAGAAAGACTACAAATCCCAGAATCCCGGTCCCGCATGCAGGCTCTTACGGAACCGACTAACTCCCCTTGTGTGTATGCACAGCTCTCAACATGCCCAGACTTGGAGTGATGTTCACCTCTTTTAATACTTTTCACCTCATTCTGAAAGAAAGAAGTGAAATGTGCCAACGTGACGGCCGTCTTGGTGTGTGGTGCGAGACGGGAGAGGTAGTTCATTGAGCGCTTCACACAAAAAAAAGTGTTACTTCACAGTTTTACGACACTTTTTTTTTTTTTTACTGGCAAAATTATCTTTTAAATTGACAAACATCATATGTGTAATTCGTGGCACAATTCAAACGGGATCGAAAGATAATCTTTTTCTCTCTATTGACTTCATTACATATTTTTTCCGAAATAAGGTCCCATGGAGGTCCACCGGAAAGGGAGGGACTTCGCCACTCTATTGCGAAAGCATGACCCGTGTCTGCCATGTCTGCCTCTGATTGGCGAATTGTTAACTTCGATGATTTCATTGGTTAGGTTAAGGCATGAGCGGGGAGATTGGTTAGAGTTACAAGCCAATCAGAGGCAGAGCTGGAAAATAAAGGAAGGGAGGGAAAGAAATGAAAGAAATTGTCCCGTATTGTATAGGAATCTTAGACGCCTGTGTTCCAATATGATATAATGCCCTTTCCTATAATATAATGTCCTGGCTTTACAGTATGTATTAGCCTTCCTGTGAGCCAGTTTTATAATATGTGTTATTATTGCCAACACGAAAGCCCAAAGCAGAGGACAGTGAAAAGCAGGGACCAAGGTAAAAGCTTTGTTTCCAAGAGATAGAGGCCTAGTCCCCAATGTTGTCATTTGAAATGTAGGCCCTGATGGAGCCAACACAAAGATTGCTTTACCAATTTGGACTTGTTTTAGTAAGTGGATTAAATAATAAGAACACAATATCTCTTATACCTCTCTTTATCTGCAAGTCAACTGGGTGTAAAAGAAACTGATTTCCACATTGACGAGTCTTAACCGCAGGTATATTTACTATTGTGTTCACAGGATCTCTTGCATGATGGTAGGCAAAGCTTTACAGAGCCTAGTAGAGCAAGGTCTCAGTTTACATGCTGTGCTGACGCAAATTGGGAGGATGTCACGTTTCATCTCAGGACCTAATATGGAGTTGAATGTAACTTTTCGTGTTTATCTTTACTTTTTCAAATAACATGAATTCCTACCGACTCGTAGGTAGTTAAAGCTCAGGGTGAGCTGAACTCACACTGATCACCCACCATGGTGCGTGAAATGTTCTGATGATTCACCGGGGCAGAGAAGCAAACCGTGAGATACCAATAACTCTTCATCACTCCCACTGAAGATACACTGCATTTCATCGCCAAGTCTTTTCATTGGCCAGGCACGATGGCCCTAACTGACTGCCTCTCCAAATATATTGGATGTCATGGCAAATAGGATACTTAAAAAGATAAGTTAAAGAAGTAGTTATAAAAGTCACTTTAATGTGCTTGTTAGATTGGATTTTGAGTATTTCATTAAGGTCACAATTACATTTCATAAATAATGCAGATCCCAGGGATTGAATTTGAAACCGAATGAAGGCAGAGCTCCACGACAAACAGAGAAACGAAGGCTCATTTATGTTCAGGGCAATCAGGATCTCAGGGGGGTACTAGACGTCTGCCGTGGGGCCCCAGATCAGTTTCTCTTAGCACATAAGACTCATTCAAATCTGAGAGGCCTCCCATGTGTGCACACACTGCACAAGGCTTAGTCTGTGGGAGTGAATGTGACTGTGTGTGACAGAAGGACGCATGTGTGAGTGGTTTTTGCACCAATACCGATGCTGTCAAAGGTCAAGGACTAGTATAGATTGGAGCCTATGCATGTGTGTGTGGGAGGGAGCGCAGTGGGCACTTTCAGCAGTGAGGACATAGAAACCCTGGAGCAGCAGTAACATGACAGGAGCTGACCTGCCACCTTGTCTTAAATAACAGCTGGTAAAGTGAGGAACTGACGCTCTGCTCATCTCAACAGAAATGAAGATGCAGCAGTACGGAGAATAGGTCTGGGTTATTATCAGCGCAGGAAAGCTTAGTTCGAGTTTCGGTTCTTTTCTATTTTAATTCAATAAGTGCATGTTTGTGTCATGATCGGTTTTAGCCCATATGAGATGAGATAGTGAGTAAGATGAAGAAAGTGCTGAGTGGACAATAAGCCAAAGTGCTGATGGATTAGCTTGAATTATGCAACACAGTTTAAACTTGAATTAGTTGTTATTGAAGCTCAGCGCCAAATCCCACAACATGG
The DNA here is from genome assembly GCA_943591055.1 of Gobionotothen gibberifrons. Lineage (NCBI taxonomy): Eukaryota > Metazoa > Chordata > Actinopteri > Perciformes > Nototheniidae > Gobionotothen > Gobionotothen gibberifrons. The sequence continues at coordinate 3,737,342 of CALSBZ010004040.1, forward strand.
AACAAAATGGGATCAAGTTTTGAAGCAAAAGAGGGTTGAGAAGAACGGTTAGTGTAAGATAAACCTACTGAATAATTAACAAACCCACTATGCTATGTTGGGTTGAAAGGGAATTTACTGGTTAAGAGGGAAGAGATGTTGTAAGACTGTAGAAAGAAGGAGAAACGAGTTGACAGGAAAGAAGACTCACGTACCGTATGCAGGAGCAGCTGCTGCAGCGGGGCTGTAGCCATACGGTGCCCCAAAGCCTGTTGGGGAAGGGGGGGACAGGGTCTTATTCAATTGCACACTTTCAATTCCAGGCTGCATTTTTCAACATCTTCAGTGAGATTAGATCAGCGTTTCTGCACTCGAGCAGACAGCTGTGGTTAAAGGTTGGAATACCTGAGGTGAAGCTAAAACCCCTACCTGATAAGATGCTGTATATTCCCTCATTGACACACATTAGGGTTAGTGAATATATTATAATAATATATAATATTAGTTAAAGTTCAGCACTATTTTTTTTATTACTACCAAATGTTATTACATATTTTATTTATTTATTTTTTCCATTCTATTTCTATGTAAACACTGCAGTATTTTACTATATTTTTAATTATTTCTAATATTTAATGTTATTTTTTATGTATGCACCATGACATCAAGTCAAATTCCTCGTACGTGTAAACCTACCTGGTAATAAACCTGTTTCTGATTCTGATAACTGATAATTAATACAATTCTGATCAGAAATCAAAACAAAAAGAATTTAAGGGTATTTGAAATGATTTGTATATTATTGAACAATGCACCAACATAAAGAAAATACCATCAGTACGAATAGCTGTAATCTTTCATATCTCACATAAGATCTCACTACCTGGAGTGACATATCCTGGTGCGGCGGCGCTGACGAAGGCTCCTCTCGCGAGGGCTGCTCTTCCTCTTCCTCGGGCGACCTGAGCTGCTACTGCCGAGGCGGCGGCCGCGGCCGCCAGGACTCCTTTTGTCTGGACAAATACATGCTGTTTACAAACCAGCATGCACACAGGCTCGGTGAGAACTCAGGAGGAAAAAATGTCGATCTGATAACAGTGTGATAAACTGTGATCTGATAACGTATGGATCCCAGTGCCACTGATAACTGATGAGTGAACAAAGTGGGAATAATGGCTCCACAGAATAAAAAGACGTTTAAACGTTATCATCTTTAAAGCAGACAGTTTGGCTCATGAGAAAGACTGCTACAGGTTGTATTGATCATAGGTTAGATACTGTTTGCTTTACAGCCCCATATGGAAGCAGTGTCTGGTATGTACTGTATGTGTGTATGTGTGTGTGTGTGTGTGTTTCCTTACCTGAGGCAATATCTTCTTTTTCTTGTTTACAGCTGCATTTGGACCAGAGAAGAGTTTTTCTAGAGCCGCTAGAGCAGCACTGGCCTTTGCTACTTTTTTATTGGGGCCTGCCCCACGAAACTTCTGTGCATCAACCTCCACCTGACACGAACACACACAAACACACACACAAAGAAGGTAACATGTTAATCCCTCCCCTTCCACTGAGGTCTTCAAAACCGGCCTTAAGACCCTCTTCTTTCGGCAGGCCTTCCAATAAACTTTGAGCATGGTACACCTGGAGTATTGCCATTTGTATCGCTATCTCCGGCTTTTATCTTATTTATATACACACATATATACATATACAATGTCCTTTGCTGTGAAGCGCTTCGAGATTTGTCTTGGCAGATGAGAAGCGCTATATAAATTGAATTTATTATTATTAATCAAATATGCTTTAAGACTACTTATGGACAAAAGGAACATTTTGCATTTTGTGCATCTGGTTAAAATAATTTTCTAGTTTTATTATCACTTCCATTAGTGGTTTCCCCGTATAATACAGCTTTAACAAAACTAACAATTGCATAATCAATCTGTTCAACACCCATGCTTTTTTTCTTTCACTCATGACTTACTCAGCCAGTGAGTCTGGCTGAACAGGACGGCTTGTTTAGCGAGGCCCTGCTGTCAGGCAGCCTTGCTAATCAATCAGCGGAGCGATGGAGCGGCCAGGCATGTCGGAAAACAACACACCCCACAGAGAACAGGCCTGCTCCGTGAACCAAGCTGACTGATTGACACAACCGGAGATCAGCCTGCTTCTCAGTGTGTGTGTGTGTGTGTGTGTGTGTGTGTGTGTGTGTGTGTGTGTGTGTATGTTTCTCCCCATGGCTAAATGGCATGTGCATAAAGAAATATACTCTCTTACACATATACATGTTTCATATCTTTGCATACGCACTGTGAAGCTCACCTCCATAACAAAGCGTTTGTCGTGACTGCCTCCACTTTCAGAGATGAGTTCGTATTTGAGGCCTCGTCTCTTTTCGTTGAGCTCCATGACGGGGTTCTTCCCACTCGCCGTCAGTATCGGACCCTGAGTTCGCACCTGGGGAGATCATTCAAGTCTTATCATTTAAAAGTATAGTGTATTAGAAAGCAAACAGTGGAGAGACTTAGCGTGAGCACAACTGTATGTTTTGAAGAGCTTGAACACAAGTGTTTATTTTTAATAGTTAGAAATCAACATTCCGAGACATTAAAAAGCATTTGAGTGTGTGCAGTTTCGCATCAACCCTTGTTTCTCAATCCTCACCTCCAGTGCGTTGGAATTGTCCGAGGTGTGTGTTGGGTTATTGCTCGTGTGTGATGACGTCTCGCTCTTCCCCTCCCCGTCCGACTTCTCGTCTGAACTCATGGGGTCCAAGTCTGAGTCGAACCCTGTTGGGTAGCCCATCGCCTGGAGAACCTGGAGAGGGAATAGCATGATTAAATACAAAAAGAATGTGAGGAGATTTTTTTAACAACTTGTGTTTTACCGCTATTCCAGCTACCTGCATCAATATATTTTAGTTTGTTGTTTTTGTACATTTTGAAATCAACATTGTCTCACTACTGTACTTATCAGCGGGCTTAGAGTGTGTGTAAAATAGTTTAGCACACTTAATGGAATGAGAATATAATTCCACGGAGACATTAATGTCCCTTTGTGGGTGACTATGTTTTGAACAGACTTTATTGGCATAATTATCCATGACGGTAGAGAGCTGCTAACAAGGGCAATAAGAATGAAAGTGCATGGACACATCTTTAAATTCTAACAAGCGAGCAACTGCGGTACTGACACGACATAGTTTAATTTAAGTCACACAATGCTTCAATTAAAGCCATTACAATAGACTGGCAACACAGACTAAAGTCGTATGAGTCTACTGGAAGTCTATTCAGCAGACAGAGCAGCCAAACAATATGAGCGTAGAAGAGGATAGAAGAATGACAATTTTTTTTACCCAAATGGGTGATTGTGTTACAGCTGCTGAACCAGGGGAGAGAGAAAGTGAGGGAGAGATCAAAAAGGTGAACACACGAGAGAAAGAAAGTGAGTGAGTGAGAAGGAGAATGGAAAAGGGGGAGAAAGAGCCTTTTATGGGAATGGAGCGGAGAGAGGATTATCCTGGCTCTGTGCTCTGGAGAGCCTCTTTGTTCACAACCACTTTGGGATTACATGGATTTGCCCACCTCCACACACACACACACACACACACACACACACACACACA
>CALSBZ010004040.1:3764513-3777074 GCA_943591055.1 Gobionotothen gibberifrons
GTGTGTGTGTGTGTGTGTGTGTGTGTGTGTGTGTGTGTGTGTGTGTGGTAACCCCACCAGATGGGGTCTTAACACTTCGTATCCGTCGACTTTACATTCACTCTCCAATGGGACGTCTGAGAGGCAGTGAGATAGCAGAGAGGTGAGCCAGGCTGAGGGGGGGAGGGGGGGGGGGGGGGGGGCCGGGGGGGGGGGGGATGTGATTGCTTGTGCCTCAACGCGTCTTCTTCACCCATTCAGCTCCTACACCATATCTAAAGAGCAACAAACTGACTCTTCTTGTAGTGGTATAGAGTGGACTGAGCTATTTTTTATTATCAACTTCTAAAAAGGAAAAGGAAAGCAGGAACGATGTGATAAATAAGAAGTGACAAATATTATTTATCCTCACGGAAAAATGACACCAGTTTTCAGTACTTCCAAGTATCTTTTAGGCTTACACATTTCTGAAACAAAAAAAGGTTTGTGGTTTTGATACCTACACTTCTTTCTGCTTCATCTCTTTATAAATCTGTAGGCTTAAGGCTGTTCAAACACAAGAAATGCTTCTCAGAAAGATCCTGGTAATTAGGAGCAGCCCTTTTATAAATCATACCTAATATGTATTTGCTTTTTGATGGTGATCTAATTACCATAGTACTAAAAAGAAAGTGTGTGATTCATTCTTTTATGTACTGGTTTGTGTGTGTGTTTGCTATGCATCCACGCTTTCCTTTTATGAATATGATAATCCCCAGACATACAGTGATTTACTGGTTGCCAAACAAACATTGTCAATCTGTACAGGGAGATGATGTGAATGTTGTTTGAACATTAATTGTCCCCAGAAAATACAGATACAGCACTGTTTGAAGCTAAGATAAGATAAGATGGTACTTTATTGATCCCAATTTGGGAAATTGATTTTGTTGCAGCAGCATAAAAGGCATTTTAAACAAACAAAACTAACTAAACAAGAAAAGAAAGAAAAAATATACATGTTGAATTTGACAAGATATTATATATGCAAATATATATATACATAAATATATGACATGGAATATTAATATTAATATACTATCACGATTCAGCATAGAAGGGGAGTGTGTGTGTGTGTGTGTGTGTGTGTGTGTGTGTGTGTGTGTGTGCTATGGGGAAGATGGCAGGAAGGATACACACTGTTGGGGATCAACATATCACTAAAACTCCCACCATCTGCCCTCCAGCAGACAAATATAAACAACGTCTGCTCTTACACGGCTATTTCTTTATCTCCCTGCATCGCTCCACTTTTCCCCCAGCACTCCTTCTCTGTAGCCCTGCCATCCATCATCATTAGGAGGAGAATAGATGACCTGTCTACACCTGCAACTACTCTCACCCCCCCCCCCCTTTACTCTCAGGAGAGGAGAGGAGAGGAGAGGAGAGGAGAGGAGAGGAGGAGCCAGAAGGTGAGGTTCTAGCAAGTTGGGAAATGGTTCTAGCAAGTTGGGAAATGGTGAGTTTCAATAAGTGGCACAATGAATTCATCTATGTTTTCTCTTCAATACATCAAAGGCAGTGCGCTGATTTACCAGATGAAATATGCTTCTCTAAAAAGGTATTTTCTCATGAACACTGTGTTGTATAACTTGTCAAAGGTCTTGTTATAGTGTGAATGTATATTTAGGGCTCTCCAATGATTATTTATTGAAATAATCTCTGTCTACTGTCATCGCCGGGCAACCGAATAATATTGTCAAACGTTAATATCAAGGTATTTGATCAAAAGTATTGGGATATTTGCAAATTCTGACTTTCTTTAGTAGTGCCAAAATGCTTTGTTTAGCCACATTTCAGCAAATGTAACAATACCAAAACAAATCAAATCCCAATTGTTGGTGAGTATTATTAAAAACTTGGTTCACAGGTCTTAAATTAATATCTAAGACCCTGTCTTAAGGTCTTTAGAAATACTTGCAGTATATGCCTCTCTTTTGTCTGAAAGCATAACTGTCTGTGATACTTTGACCACTTATTAGAGATGTCCCGATCCGATCACGTGATCGGGGATCGACGCCGATCACGGAATCGGGAGAAAAAAATCGGGGATCGGGAATTTATTATTATTATTTTTTTATTTAATGTTACAAAGCAAAAATGACTATGTTCAAGTCTTAAAGTCATCCGGAGGCCTTAGTGTTGGTTTCAAATTACACAACATCATGTATGTGTTGCTTCTTTGGGGCTTGTTTTCATAGACCTGGTTTCTTATTTCTCTCAAGTGGGCAGGGTGCAGTGTCTAATAGTAGCAGTAAGCTAACGAGTACTGATAAGCTTAATTTTGTTTTGATCCAATGCTGCACAACTGAACCAATGCTGCTGTGAAAAAAAGAAGCTATATCCATGTTGGATAGAATGGGTAGTTGGGTACTGTCATTTAAATAAAAAAATAACCTTAAGGGACAACTTGAATGCTTTTTTCCTTTTTTTTCTCTTAATGCATTGCATAAAGATCGGATCGGGAAAAATCGGTATCGGCAAATTGTCAAAATCAAATGATCGGAATCGGATCGGGAGTAAAAAAAGGTGATCGGGACATCCCTACCACTTATTGTGATAATATCAAGCTAGTTATTATACCAAGCTAAGCAGAGGGATGATACACCTTCACATCCAAGAAGGAGGACAAAGAATCCAAGTGAGAGAAATGCAGAAAAAGGGGCAGAAAAGCGCAGGATGGTGCGAAAGAAAAGGAGGGGAGCAGCTAAGATGGAGGAGGAGAGGAGCAGAAGGAAGAGGGGAGGACGAGCAGAGGACAATGTATTGTCTCCTGTTAATATGTAAAAATAACTCAGCTGCTGCTGCCTGGTGGAGGAGCTAACTGGGTCAGAGAATTCCCAGAGAGAGGAGAAGAGAGGGGGGGAGAGGTATCGTGTTGATTCAGTCTGTGGTATCAGTGTGAAGCAGAAGCCATGGGTTCTCTCTTCACCTATGGCTGTTAGGGCTGAGAGGCATCTCTACCGCGTATCATGCATCTATCGATTTATCTATCCGCCTGTATAGCCTCCTCCCATCACCTCCTTTCCTCTGTCCCTAGCTCCTTTGTTTACACCCTCCCTTCCTCCGCTAATAAACATAGCCTCTCTCATGTCTGCTCTTGACTTCCACTCTTGCAATTAACCCTGCTCTCTTTCATTATCTCTCTTTATTCCCTCTGTAAATACACATTTCTAACAAATCCCACTCAAAGGATGAATTCAACTTGGTGTGTAATTCATTGCCAGCTAATCTATTCATAATACAGCATGTAATTAACATGCAATGTGACACATCTTAGACCAGATAATGATGGTGAAAGTGACTGATAACCTTGCAGGAATAAGAACCGTGTATTAACTCCAGTTATTATTAAATTGCAGTCTGCATCGTTATGATGGCACAAAATCAGTCACTGGTTAAAGTGATATTGCGTTCTAACAACATCATCCAAAACCAGGATCTAATGAGTTTTTAATTTGGAAATTAAATTGCAGCAAAATTGATGTCATGTTACTCAATTAATTTGCCTTGGCTTATGGTCACATGTGTTCCTCTTCCCTTCTGCATTTCCCCCCTATTTTATTTTCATTATTTGTGCTTTATCTCCACTCAATTGGTCTTTGCAAGTTCAGGAAATCTTTTTGTCCACACTTAGACACATATACCCTTTAAATACATGCTACTTATATCTCTGCCTGTTTACCTGTCTAAAAGAATAGCATAGCATAGTGCAGCGTAGCATAGTGCAGCATAGCATAGCAGTGTACCGTGTACCTAAAAACAGTTTAGCTAAATGTGAGCATATCAACATCCATAAACTTTTATCAAAACTTATATTCATATCTACAGCTCCTACTTTTTTCCAATGTTCAGCCAGCTACCGTTTGTTTAACTTTTGAGGATTAAAGATGATTTGTTTACATAACCAACCATTTAAACTCATTTCCAATATTCAAGCTATTTTCAGAAGCACCCTTTTTCCCAGTTTCTTTCTCACAGCTTTTTAATCTATGAAATGTAATCCCATGCAGCAAATATTTCATGGCCTGCTGTGTTTCTGAGCTGTTACTGTTGCTCCAGCCAACAGCGCGGCTATAAGAGTAACCCATAAACCATACAATGTGCCTGGGTCAGCAATTCTGAGCAGTAATTAAAATCATTATTGATGAAGACTGCTGTAAGCATACTAACTATTTTTGCGGACTATTCTTCAGCTAATGTACATACAGAATTAGCTGTGTTAGCCACCGCCATACATCTAGAAGACAAATGAATATAAGAGGGCTATAGCACAGGTTTCCTCTTGAACTACATACCACTTTTTGCCTTGGTAAGCAATAATGTCAAACGGTAGTATGCAGATACAGGTTCATTCACAGTAAAGGTCAAGCTACTGCTGAATAATTTAAGCTTACCTTTACCTCTTTGTTCTTTTTCTTCGCATGTTTCTGCTAATTTATAATCTTTCTCGTTAACTATATGTATATCCAATCGCCACTATGAATTCATACTTTCACGTGCCCGGAAAGAGCTACTTAAAATGAATGCAGAGCTTAATATGATTAAGAACTCAAGGCATCGATGGATTAACCTGCAGGTTGGTCCGACATGGGCAGGGCCGCTTCTTGGCCGGCTGACTGGGGGCAACAGAAATAGCTTAAGCTGACTACAGCATATGCACTGCAGCAGTCCTCCATGTCTCTGCATCTAAACCACCTGCTGTATATGTGTTGGAGTAAAAAAAAAACAGATTCATGTGTTTGTGAACTGGGGTGTGATGGCAACACTAATGGGTTGAATAACTCACACATGCTTTAATGGTGCAGTCTTTTTAAACCGAGGGCCCAGTGAGAGTCTATCCTAATGAACATAAAACTCAATATTATCCTTGTCGAGGCCTAGAGAGAGACACTGCACTACAGTAATGCTACAGTAGATATTTGACAGCATATAACCACTCAGGGTCACTGAGAGAAAGCACTATGCAGCTCTGTAAGCCTGCTATGGCTTTTTGTGCGTTAGTGGAAAATTGAGAAACATTGGTTTGTATATTGGCTGTCAGCTGACTATACTGAAGCAATAAGGTCATTGTGAGTTTAAAAAACTGAAGACAGACGTACAGTACACAATTCAAAGCAATATCTGTAGTTGCTATATTTGTTAATCCGTGAAATGTAGGTATTTAAAATGACACTTTGTATTTTTTAACAAAATTCATAATCAATCGTTTTGTAATGCATTTGGTACCCACGGCTCTATATTTTATTGTTTGACAATATTATGCAGTATGGAAAAAGTGTCTTTTTAACTATGCTGGGACAATAAAAGTGTTTTTCTTTCAGTTTTGCAATGACATTCACAATTATTAAGTTGTGTTTTTCACAATTCTGGAACAACTTCCCCATACTGTAACTGCAAACTGTTATTTCAAGTGTATTTCCTGTTATTTCAACACCTGCATAACTGCTTTTTTATTTAACAGGAGAAAGCGAACTGCTACTGTACGGTTCAGACACAAAAACAATGCTGTGTATTGTTCAGAATCCACTCACTGAGCAGTTTAAAGTCCATGAGCATTACAACAATAAAGCCATTTTATGAGTGCCCATGAAATTGGTCAGCAAACTGAAATTACTCCATCATTACTGAGACTTTAAAAAAACACTTTTCTTGGAAATTCATCACACATTCCTGAAAGCACCAACTCTGAAACACAGTGCTCACAGTGTGTGTGTGTGTGTGTGTGTGTGTGTGTGTGTGTGTGTGTGTGTGTGTGTGTGTGTGTGTGTGTGTGTGTGTGTGTGTGTGTGTGTGTGTGTGTGTGTAAATGGAGTTGAAACAGCCAAGCACCAGGCTAGAGAGCGCTCTAAAGTCTGACTTGTACTACACTGAGTGAGAAAAAGTAATTCTGTGCACTATAAAAAAGACCTGGTTTACTGACCACATGACTTGAAACAAGGTTTAGATTATACATGTGGCAGTATGGTTAACACCTTATGATATGCGATATATATTGCGATATGAAAACATACAGGAATTGAAGAAAAGACAGTTTTTTTCTTCCGCAAACCATCCTTTCTTGAACTTTAATGCTATACAATTGGTATTTTTTTAACTATATTTAACCGGATGAAGGATTTTAGTCACGGACGTCTGGATCTTAAGTTAACAGAGCAACAAGCTAAGCTAGCTCGGTTAGCAGCGCCGGGTCCGTTTGCTTTGGAGATTTGATTGTGATTGGTGGTTTGCTATGTCACTCACTCAAGTACCCCTGACATGAGAGCCGCGCAAGTTTCTTTTTGTAGCAAGCAGCAAAAATAACTGTAACATGACGCGTTTGAGTTAAATTTGCCTACTTAATATCGCAAGTCCCTTTTTTTTTATCGCACGTCCACGCCATGTGAATATCGCGCATGCGCATATCGCGATTATCGTCACGACACCATATATCGTGCGGCCCTAATGTGTGGTAAAAATATTTCTACAGTGTTGTTTTGAAAGTCAGAATAAAAACATTGCTGCATATGTGTTGTGCCTTTCTGTATTCAACACATTTAAATACAACATATAAAACATTGTTAAACTGCTGCAGTCTAGCAACGCAAACAAAAACAGAACATTGCCATCATAAAATACTGAACTTGGTATAGCAGCAGGCACAGGCAAAACATCGTTATGAAGGTTACGTCTGGACTGGCAGTGTACAACTTATATGATGCCAAATCAGGCTTTTGAACTGCCAATATCACCCCAAAACAAACAGCTCAGTTGGCTAAGGTAGTGCCACTAATTAAAAAGAAGCACTGTCAAAAAGGTCACGAATCAGCGTTGCGGTGATGAAGTTATCCTGAATGATGCAAACTAAGCGATGACAGTAATTAGTAGGATGCATCAATATTATCTCACCTTGAAAATTCATCACTGTAAATAATATAAAAAATCATCTCGCTTGTTGTGAATCACAACACATTGCTATTGTGGATGAAGCCCCCTCCCGTTGACCTTCTGCTAAAGATCAGGGCTTGAAGCAGGACGCATATTAATAAAACACTGGAGTGAATCCACGTGAGAAGTAGGACACTCTGCTGGAGAACCTGCCGTCCCCTGAGTGCTGCTTTCTCTCTCCCTCCCACTATAATAACCACAACTGCGCAACTGAATTTATCTAAAAGGAAAAATTGCCTAACCTGAATTCCCTTGTGCCGATTAAGATCACCAAATAAAGATCCTGTTCCTGGAAAAAGAGCTGTGGGGAAAGTATCCTCACTAAGACAGGATAATCACGGCTAATTCAATGTGTCTGAGCTGATTTTGTGCACCTTGAATTTCATTTATAAATCTAATTTGGTATATAGCTGGCCTCTTGCCTGTTGTGTTGGCGTGCACATTACAGTCAGCAGCACCTTGCCTTTTGGAAGTGACCCTAAGGGGAGGTTTCCTTCTGAAGGGCGTGCAGCTCTGCCAGTGAAGGGAAGTTGCTAAGACAACCCCTGTCTACACTTTAATACCCAAAAGTCATTGTCTGCTTCTCTCTAAGCAGATTACATCTTCTCGATATCTTTTAGCAACTTAGGTATTGCAGATAGCTGTGCAGTGTTGCATGCCAGAGGAAATCAAATCCTGGCATGGACTACCAATTAACTGGAGCCTCCACCTGCATCGCTCAACATCGTATTTCACTTCATTATGCAAACATAGTCCGAGTTTCTTTCTGCCTACCTATTGCTTTTCTGTAACACAAACATTGCATAAATATGACAGTTTGAGTTGTAAAGGGACGAGTTTCACTACTAAAGCAATTCCTAGTCCCACTTGAATCCATTATCCTCCCAAATACTAAGGCCTCCAACGAATGCAATTACAACATAGCACTTTATTCAAATGCAATACCCATCATACAACAGGGTATATGCAGGAATCCTGAAGTCAAATGTAATACCTTTTAAGACCTTTTTTAAGACTCTTTCCATACATTTTAAGACCTCATCGCCACTTGGAGTTTTAACCGGTTACCTTGGCGACACACTTCACCTCACATTTACTATATACAGTATTGATTGTCCTTCCTCCTTATCTTTCAACCATTTGGACGCAAACTTGCATTTCCCCATAACGATGTTGTTTAACAACCGGCGTAAACGGACCTTCGCGCGCTATCAAGCAGTGAGCGTGCGATGTCCTGTTCAGATGACGTCAAACCCAACGGGATGCCATAAATAAACTACACAGAATCACACATACACACCTACGCAATGATTACATTCAGGCAGACTGTAGAATACAACCTCTTTGGACAATTTATATACTTATTGAAAACAAGCTACAAAATGTAATGCCTTGGAAAATGACGTTTAATACTTTTTAATAGCCTTAATTTTCGCTAAATTGATTGATCAACTTTTAATACTTTTTAAGACCCTGTGGGGCACCCTGTACAATCTGAAATTGTGCATTTTTAAGCAAATTCAAGTGGTCCAACTTATCACAGATATATATGGTCGGTTAAATATTCAAACTTACTAAGCCAGGATACTCATTCTACGGTATCTTAATCGCAGCAAAGCATGAAAGTTACGGCATAAAAGTAATATATACATGATTACGCAAGACACATTTATAGTTTAGGTTAACACTGAGGACTAACATGACAGGACACTCAACAATGTAGCAGCCAATGAGAGAGCAAGCTTTTCAGTGTCTTAAGTAATGCAATATTTGAAGTACAGATGTGTTTCTTAAATTGACAAACGTAAAGCAATTCAAAACAAAGACAATCATTATTAACTTGAGGATTGTGTCACCATAGAAACAAGTATGACCAATTGAATATAAAGGTCAGTAATGTTCTCAAGAGTACAACCGATCAGATCAAACAACACGCATCATTTCACTAGTTACAGATGATAAACCTCAGCACCCATTGAATGCACATTTTAATCAAATAGTCCATGTTATGAGTCACAAAATATGTTAGACCTCAGAGTATGTCATTACATCACTATTACTGTAGCTAAAAAGCTCTTTCCTCTCGCAGGATACAAGGAAACCCATGAGGGAGGGTCTTTGGAAGAAGTTTCCTGATGACCGACTTTATAACAATGTTTTGATGTAAACTCCAGTATGTTATACGACTTCAGGGAGAAACAGCAGCTCAGCAGATTACACCGTCAACAGATTACAAAACGATGGAGACATATTTCTCTTTGATTAAATAGCACGAGTCACCATCAGGGTTTTTGTTTCGTAATCTTTCTCAATAGCTGCTCATGCAACAGAAGCCCCAAATTACATCACGCCTGTTTAGCAGCTCTACCCTGGCTTCATTTTTTATTTACTGATAACTAAAGGGCCATATATTAGACCTCTTTTTATCACTTATGAGCAGTGGCCCAGTTAGCACAGCCTGACTGCTTGTTCCACACACTGATCTCTAGCTGAGGTGACTAAGCCTTTACTGTCGGAGCTCTCAGGCGTTGCAACTTCTTGCTAAGAGCTCCGGCAACCGAGATCATCACACCGTATCACTGTACTGTGACTGGGTCAGGGGAGATTTGGAACAGAATGAGGGGTGTTGCAGGGACGCTGGCAGACACTGTTAAGCCTTCTCGGGGTGTCGTCGTGTCTCTAGCTCAGTGAGTCATCTGTGAAGGAAGGTGTCCACTTGATAAGCACAATGTCATGCCCACACTCGTTCAGGCTGAAGGCTAGAAAAGTGCTGCAAGAGGTTAGAGTCAGTGCCAGTCTGACGGTGCCATAGAGCCTGATGTGTGTGTTTGCTGAAGTTTAACTTGGAAATGGACTTCTCTACAAGAGTTACCTATCAAAAACTAAACCTGTCAGTCCAGTCAGTTTCTAATCATGGCACCATTTTCGTTCCAGCTTGCCTGATGGGTTTACTCCATTGTTGTTCTGTCTTGGGCATGGATGACAAAATGGAGAGAGCTATGTGCAGTAGTAGCTGTTGCAATATAGCGCTAATGAGCTGTGGAGAGAAAAAAGTCAGTGAGCATAATGTGTGTCTATATTCCAATATAAAACATCTCATGGTAGCCTCTATGGTTCACACGACCAAGTTGTTTTAGAGTGCATTCAATGTTTTACACTGTTCTTAAAAACACTTCTTATTTAGCAAGCTCATTATTATTTACTTTATTTAAATATTGAATAGTGTATTTTTCATTTTCTCCCCACCTACACATAAAAGCCACAACTGCAAAACGTTTGCAATGCATCCTCTGAGGCAAGTGGTGGAACGGAAATGTGTGAAGCCATGTGAACACAAAATATAAAATCGGAAAATGTTATGGCTCAAATAAAATAACAAAGAACCCTGACATACATTTGACATCACGAGCTGGAGACAAAAAGCCATGTGATGTTCTGATTCTGGAGCTGGATTTCTTCTTTTTTTTTAAACCTACACCTTGTTAAGGTTAAGGAAATGTTTTATTGTAAAGGTGACATTTTCCAACACATCACATTCTTAATTCAAGAGAAACATACAGATCCAGAGAAGCAAATCATTTTTTTTTTTTACATCACTCCTCTCCTTCCTTTTTCTTTCACAGCTACACACAAACACACACATGGGCAGCTGAGTGGTGGCTGTGCGTTGGAAAGTCAGGCTGACAATGATGTGTGTGTTGGAGTGAGACGACGATGTGGCTCAGGAGAAATATGGTAAAGCATCCCTGCAAGTGCTATATGTCTGCTCACAGGCGTTTGTGTGTGAGTGTGAGTGTGAGTGTGTGTGTGTGTGTGTGTTGCTCTGGTGCATCCTCTTTATCCCCATCCTCTGCAAGCACAACAAACACGGATGGATACACCTCAGTAGCTCTGAGTAGCTCAGTGTGTCTATCTTTTATTCTACTCTGTGTGTCCATCCAGTCAAACATAATGATATCAGTTTGTTATCATTTATACTGCACATAATTATATATTTAATTTCACCATGTTTAAGGATTAACACCTAGTTCCTAGTAGTTTTCTGCTTGCTGACAGAGAGGCCATTTTGAATGCAGTTGTTTTCATCTTATTGATGTGCAGGGCAATTGGCAACATTTATACTTAAGGATAGTATCAAATACTCAAGTATATACTTAAGTGATGAGGTTAGATAACATTGGCAACTAAGGAGAACATTAGGCCTTGAAGAAGTAGTAATGAAGAGGTAACATATTCACGTCACAATACAACGTCTTTTTTGAGTATTCAGCAACAGCAGTGCAATATGCAATATAATTGTGTCAATAACATGCAGAGATATGCACTCTGTTTGTGATCCTCTTTTACTAGTACACGTGTCAGTGTGGGCTGCTCTGTGTGTGTGTGCGCGCGTGTGTGTGTGCAGTGGGGAGAGACTAGAATCTCATAAATCCTACTTTATTAGATAAACTTCCTAATCAGATAAAGAAATCTCACACGCCCCCGTGCACACTCACATAAAGAGACCCACAGAGCATCTCACTGATAATCTCCATTACCAATTACGGGGTAATACGCCACAGCTTAACATGAAAGCAGCAATTAATCTGCTAACACCGGTCACTGGGTCAGAGAGAGAAAATCTCCTGCAGGCACACATATTGACAAAGCAAAAGTATCATTGAGATATTTTGAGTGAAAGTGAAGTAAACATTTTCCTCATTTCTCCAGAGATGCAATTCCAATATGAAGGGTTTTTAAAAACAATCTTATTTCCATCTATTGCCTGTGTTCTTAAACCAGTGTGGAGGACTCTTGTGGGTTTCTTCAAAGCGGCAAAAATGCGTGCCTTAGATTGGTCAAATTGAGACCGAATTGCCTGCAGTTCTTTGTAAAAAAAGATGTTGCAACACCCGTGTTTGAGTATAACCCTAAAGAATGGTGCGAGGAATGCTATTTAGTATATCTATACCGTTTGAATATGTTCTTCTTTGGATTGAAAAACAATTAAATCCACCAGTTTTTAGCACTTTTTGGTTTGCCAAATAGAGCAGATTAAGCTGGATTATATGTTTTTGAAAAACTACCACAAACAGACGCTACCAACCAAAACAAGAGCTGGCAGTAAAGATGAATGCAGACTTAACACTGACAAATGCCAAAGCACATCACATCACACTGCAACAAACAGCATTCACTTTGTATACACTGCTACCAATACAGTTTACTATAACTATGTAAGTGAGTATTTCTCTGTTAAATAGTTATCCTCACAGTACAGGTTATCATATAATAAATAAATCAATACTTTTTTCAAAAGAAAAATGTACAACCACAGTCATAATAAGCAACTGCCTTGCTCAACGGCTTGGACAGTGTTTTGGTGCAACCAAATGAGTTAACCCATACTTGGCTCCACGCTGGAAAGCTTCCAGCCTCAGTCCAAACACGGTCTGATGGCTTTGAATAAATAGCCCGATCTTCTGGGAAGTATGCATGAGGGCAAGCTATGGTTTCCCTGATCTAAGCTCTTTTTGATGCAGTAAGCAGAGCTGGGACATTGGAGGAAGGGAATAGGGGAAGGTTGTGTGAGAGAGAGAGAGAGAGAGAGAGAGAGAGAGAGAGAGAGAGAGAGAG
>CALSBZ010004040.1:3800826-3815995 GCA_943591055.1 Gobionotothen gibberifrons
CACACACACACACACACACACACACACACACACACACACACACACACGCACGCACGCACGCACGCACGCACACACACACACACACACACACACACACACACATACACATACACACACACACTTGATCTAACATATCTAATACCCTGATGTGAGCTCACAATGGATGACCATAAAGTATAACAGTGAATTTCTGCATCTCCAACAACATACAAGTCTTCTCAGGTTTAGATGTCTTAAGGTGGATATTTATACTAAATGTCATTGATATCTATTTGATATTCATCAATACATTTAACTAAAAACCCCAAAAAGTTAAACCCCAGCGTGGCACTAGGGGTCAAGTCAAAGGATCACCAAAGTATAATCTCCTGGGGACTGTACATGTCTAAAGCTGAGTTTCCTGGCAACATATTTAATTATGATGGATAACTGAATGGACCTGCAAGGTACGACCAAGTGGAAAGTGACACTTTTGTACCCTTCACCTGCAAAAGGTTACTTAAAGGGACATGTAGCAACCAGGACAAGGGTCAATATGAGTAAATACCTATACAATACATTCAAATAGACACAAAACAACTGCTGAAAGAATCAAAAAAACTTCTAAAATTGACTAAACATCAATAAATAGACATAGAATAACACATAAGCTAAAAAACACAGTGGTTAAACAGTGTTACTTTATACGGAATGTTTGGAATTCTGGAGAAAGAGTTCTGCTCCGGAATGTTCACAACATATGACCATGGAACTCTGCTGGATCTCCATTCCAACCGAGGACTCTCAGCTGGTCATTACACACACACCTGCTGGAGAGAAAGCATTGGTACACCTACAGAGAGAACAAATTCAAACTATGACCACTAAAATGTCTTCTAGACAACACCTGATTGCTCAGATGGAGCTTTTACAAGGCCTATCCAAACTCACCCCGGAGGAGAGGAAGGTAGAGGTCAGAAGACAAATGTATGAGGAGCTGAAGGAAGTGGAGATGGAGCGCAGACAAAATGCTGCTCTGGAGACCCTGGCAAATAGCGAGAGGGACAGAGAAGAGACTCGAAAAGTTCCAAAAAGTCTCAACAGTGCCAACATGGAGAAGGACAGGAGGAGGTACAAGGCCCCTGTGACAAGAAGGCAAAACCAGAAGCAAGAGAGGCTTCAGTGGCAACAGGTGGTGCTGGAGGGAGTCAAAACGACCACTCACAGTGTCATTGCTCTGAATGAAGAGCAAGAGAGGAGGCGAGAGTTGGCTGACAGCCTGACCCCCCACCTGAAGTCACCTGAGACCAAACATAAAACGCTGTACAACAACTGGGTTGTAAAGGAAGAAATGGACAGTGAGCCTGTCGTTGATAACTCCACCTGTCTCCTTTATGCTGAGAAACTAAAGCCAAAGTCTGATGGTATGTATCATCAGGGTTTGGAGGGTTACTTTAGAAATTGTATCTGTAACAATAACTACTTACATGTCAAATCATTTCAAAGTGTATTGCAACACTGTAATCCTGCTAGTAATCTCTATTTATATTTAAATGTAACAGCAATCTGATTACAATTCTTTAAATGTAATTTTAATCGAATACAGTTAGCTTTTTGCTTGTATCTTGATAAGGTAATCTCGTTACATGTAATCCATTACTCCTCAAGCTTGTGTGTCATACTCCAGCTAACACATATTGGATATTCCCAGTATTATTTATATATGCATTTACTTTTTTCTTGCCCTAACTTTTATTTTATTTCTTTATTTTATTTTATTTTTTTCATTAGTTTTCTTTATTTCTTTGTACTCCTTAATTTCTATATGTTTTTGACGAAATAAATGCCATTGTTATATTGATGCTAATGATGATGCACGGGAGGGCTACTCCCCATAAGCTATGCTTCAGCCCTCCCGCTTCTACTAATTTTGTTCATTTGTGTGTATGAATTATACGTTTTTGTATTTGTATGATTTTTAGTAGAATAAATTAAAAAAATATATATATATATATAAAATCCCCGAGAGTGGCCTTGTTTTTAATTTGTTATTAACATGTAAATCAACTTGTATCTTCTTTCATCTGAAGGAAAAGCAGCTGAGGTCAAAGAGAGCGTGCAGGCCATGCAGACGGACATACTCTCAGTTGGACACTGGGTTGGAATGTACCGGCAGAACCATGAGAAGAAGCGGGAGAAACGCCGGCTAAATACACAGGCTCAATACGAGCAATACGTCGCCTCCAAGAGCCATGGCCCCCAGAACACCGTGCTGAACGACCTGTTGGACTGGTCCGTCTGCTAAAAACAACAGCTTTAAATTCAGATTCGGACCAATTTCATTTTAGTGTTATTGTTATTGACCTTGTTTCTTTGTTTTCTTTATTGTTTTCTCTTTAGTAAGAAAGTGTTGAAAAAGAAGAATGTCTTCAACAACTTCATTGGAAAGGAAGAAAAGGACAGTCGGCCTGTCATTGATTCCTCCAACTATCTCCTCTATGCTGAGAAACTAAAGCCACAGTCTGATGGTATGTCTCATCAGGGTTGGGAGGGATACTTTTGTAATCTGTTACAATGACTAGTTGCACTTAAGCAAATCTAATCAGCAACCGAGTATCAAAATATAAAAGGAATATAACCTGATTACTTTCCGTTAGTTTTGGATTACGTCAAAACGAAGTGCAATGCAAATGAAAACAAGAGAAAGTCAATTAAAATAAGATGATTTGTACTTAAGTGTATGTAACAATGTAACCTTAGAAAGAGAAACTAAATATTTCATATAAAACATTTAGTAACACTAATAGCTTACAAATGCTGTTTACAAAACCTTAATACATGAATAATCAAAAGCATCGACTGTATTTTGTTTCATAAATCAGGAGCCGACCTACTGCATTAAAAAATAAATGTGTTTAAAATAAAGAAGAATTAAAGTAGTCTAAATATAGACCATAAAGAAAATGTATTCAGAACGGCTATAATATATAAATCTTTATTTCAAAGTGTAATGTCACACTGTAATCTTGCTAGTTTATTGTATTTGTTTAAATGTAACAGTTATCTGAAAACGTATTTTTCCAAATACAGTTACCTTCTTTTTGTTTCCTGATTATGTAATTTCGTTACATGTATTCCATTACTCCTCAAGCCTTGTTTTAAATGTTTAATTCACAGGCAACTAAACGTGTATCTTCTTTCATCTGAAGGAAAAGCAGCTGAGGTCAAAGAGAGCCTGCAGTCCATGCAGAAGGACATACTCTCAGTTGGACACTGGGTTGGAAAAGCACCAGCAGAACCATGAGAAGAAGCGGGAGAATTGTTGTTTCTTAAGTAAAAATGTGTTCATTTTGAAACATCAAGTTGATCTGTCTATTCTCTTACAAACATGTTGGTTAAGATGTGTTGACATGTCTACAACACACACAAGGTATCACATATTATCATATTGGAATTATGCATTTGAAACATGTTGTCTATTGTTTTATCAAGCCAAGGCACCTGGGCTATAGTGCACAAACACACACACACACACACACACACACACACACACACACACACACCTGTAGTACTTCCTTGTGAGATGGCCTCTTGACTCCCCTACCAACTGGAAAAGGGGGATGACACTCTCACTCTTTGACATATGTTGTGGAAAAGGAATATAATGAAACCCAAATGAAGTCATAAGCACGGTCACACGATGTACAACATCCTTGCTCTCCTCCCTTGGTTGTATTATTGAGTACATTTAGTTTCAGTAGTTAAACAGAAGAAATGGTGGCCATCCACAACTTGACTGCTGTTTTTTTTTTAAATGCCCCTCAAGTTAGCTGGGTTAACAGCTGTTTTACCCAGAGTTGTTTTGTTATTGTTTTGTAGTAGACCCATTAACCCAAGCACACTCCTGTGCAGCATACCTCGGGCGTTGTTCTCCACTGGACCATCTCTAGACCGGAGACAACAAATATCAGACTCAAGCGAATTTAAGGCTTTTTTATTTTTTTAAATGAAAAGAATAACTGAAGAGAGGACCAGACAATAGCCTTCATAATACACTTGTTTATCTACCAAACCACCTGCCATGAAGCTAGTATGGCGCATCCCCCTTGGTTTACAAATAACTGGAAATTGAAAGGTTTTGACAGTATCTCCAGCATAGTGGGTAGTGAGGATTGGTCTTCTACCCTAAGGTCATGGGTTCACTCCCCTCCTGGAATCTTTGAGTTTTTTTCTTCATTAAGTTGTCTTTTATTGTGTCTTGAAAGAAAGTGTTTTTCATGAAGACCCTTGGCTGTCAGAGCACCAAATCAGTCTCGATTGGAAAAAAAGTTGTTAGGGTTATGGTTAGGGTATGCCTAAAAGTGTTTTGTGTTCAAGGTTGGAGGTGACCTTAATCAAACAGAAAAGCAGTTGAATATTTAAAGAAAGGTTTTCAACAGTGACTTTGAAGTCTGTTTGATAAGTATGATCTAAATCCACCCAGTCCCTGTGTCTGTTAAGTACAATGATCATAAATTGCGAGCTGTAATTATTTTTGTATTGTTAATTTGTGCTGTTTCCATACGGTAGTCCAGCACAACACCACCTTCACCTAAAGGCAAGGCAAGGCAAGTTTATTTATATAGCACTTTTCAACACAAGGCAATTCAAAGTGCTTTACAAAAAATGAAAGACATTAAGTAAATGGCATTTAAAATCAGTCATTAAAAAGAAAAGCTAATAAAATAAACATTAAAAGAAAAAATACATGGATAAAAGTTACAGTGCAGTATAAGATATGAAAAGTTCAATTAAAAGCAGCGACAAAAAGAAAAGTCTTCAGCCTGGATTTAAAAGTAGTCAGAGTTGCAGCGGACCTGCAGGTTTCTGGGAGTTTGTTCCAGATGTTTGGAGCATAATAACTGAACGCTGCTTCTCCATGTTTAGTTCTGACTCTGGGGACAGAAAGCTGACCAGTCCCTGAAGACCTGAGAGATCTGGATGGTTCATAATTTATCAGGAGATCAGAAATGTATTTTGGGCCTAAACCATTCAGTGCTTTATAAACCAGCAGCAGTATTTTGAAATCTATTCTTTGACACACAGGAAGCCAGTGTAAAGACTTCAGAACTGGAGTGATGTGATCCACTTTCTTAGTATTAGTGAGGACTCGAGCAGCGGCGTTCTGAATTAGCTGCAGCTTTCTAATAGATTTTTTAGTGAGACCTGTGAAAACACCATTACAGTAGTCCAGTCTACTGAAGATAAAAGCATGGACAAGTTTTTCCAAATCCTGCTGTGACATTAGTCTTTTAATCCTAGATATGTTCTTTAGGTGATAGTAGGCTGATTTAGTAACTGTTTTAATGTGACTGTTGAAACTCAGGTCAGAGTCCATGACTACACCTAGATTTCTGGCTTTATCTGTTGTTTTGAACATTACAGACTGAAGCTCAGCGCTAACTTTTATACGTTCTGCCTTGGCTCCAAAAACCATTACCTCAGTTTTATCTTTGTTTAATTGGAGAAAGTTCTGACACATCCAGTCATTGATTTGTTCAATGCACTTACTCAGTGTTTGAATTGGAGCATAGTCTCCTGGTGAAATGGTTACGTAAATTTGTGTGTCATCTGCATAGCTATGGTAACTTATTTTGTTGTTCTTCATTATCTGAGCCAGTGGTAGCATGTAGACGTTAAAGAGAAGAGGCCCCAAGATGGATCCTTGAGGAACCCCACATGTCATAGTTAAAGTTAAAGTTAAACCTAAAGTAATATTTACAATATTCCAACAATGTTCCCAAAAACAAATCTCTATGATTTTGTTTGTAATAATATATATATTTTTAAATAATCACAACAATATATTTGTAACATTTAAATGTATATATAAAAAAATAACAGTGAAAACAAACATCAACTCAATCCAGGTATGATTAAGCAATTCAAAAATAATGCCATGCATTTTTTTTCCTTTATTTTTGACATATAGGCTACAGAGAGTGTGATGTGTCAAGTCAGGCTTCTCACAATGTGCTGCTTTAATTTCACCCTGATGACAAACAAGGGCTCAATAACTCAGCCCCCCCCCCCCCCCCCATACCGTGTGTGTAACAAACAGAGGCCGAGTCAATACAAATTGCGAAAACCTGATGACAACACAATTTGAAATACTATCGTCTTGACCTTTTCCTCGTCCATTGTCATTTCATTTTACAGTTATCATTTTTGACATCATTTGTCTTTTGGACAGTATACAATAATAGGGACAGGTGGACTACTTGAAAAGGAAAGCAAAAGCCATGAAAAAAAGGGTTGTTTAGAAAAGAAACAGACATTTCCGTGGTGCTTTGTTTCAGTTCTTTATTTGTCAAACACACAGTATTTGGTTGCTGTATTAATGCTAAATTAAACCAGTTATGGATATAATGTAAAAGGTATACAATCGACCCAAATAGTGAATGCAATACCTGCAGAGTAAAAAGATCTGGATAAAAATTGAGAAGTTATTCTTAATTAATGTCAGCATGACACAGGTTATGTATTGCAGGTACAGCAGATATCATCCTGCAATAACTTCATCATTCATATTCAAGGACAACATTGCAGAGTGATTCATTGCAGCGCTGTGCAGGTGATACATGGAGCACTTTTTTTCAAATCTATTTTGAGTTACAGCATTTTTGACCGGATAGTAATAAAAAACACATAATTGCCAAGCTCTCGACTTTAAACTGAATTATGCCAGGGATACAACATTAGCCCCGCTTCACCTAAAGCTAATGCTGAAATGATTGGAAACATAATGGAAGCAAGAAGGTAAAAATCATAAAACAACATGTTTTTAAGTTTCTAGGCTGCATGATAGGCCTTTTAAAATGTGTTTATGCTTTTTTTAATTAGATACAAGCTTGTATCTGTTCTATTTATTACAATGTGATCATAAAATAATATTAAAATCAAGGATAAGATTTAGCTTGTTTGAGATATAAACCTATCAGTTCTGGCAGCTTACACCAAAATCACATGCCTTAATAACCCTGAATAACCAAGAAGTAAGAATAACCTTCATGATTATAATCTATTCATTTACATTTTATATTGTCCAGTAAGCTTTTATATTAATACAAGAGGCTGTGGAAACAATTACATCAGATTTGGTGATAAATTACAGTACCCTTATAAAAAGGTGGTGTAAAAAATGGCTAAAGATTATCTCAATATTTATACTTTGGTTTGTCATTTTGGTAATCTAAGAAACAGAGGTGGAAGGGACTTCAGTGAGGCTCATAGCATTTGTATACTATTGTTTAAATACGTTTCAGTTTGGTGTGTGTGCCTCTCACAGGGCGGTGAGTATCAAAATGCCCCCGGGTACAAGTGACTGATATTTGTCATTGAATGAGGAGCCAGAGAGCTGAATTATTGAAGTCTTGTTTTTCATCAACCTGAAATTAAAGTAACACACACACACACACACACACACACACACACACACACACACAATCACAGTCAATCACTCTAGCAAATTACTTCTGAAAACCTGCGTGGGACACAAAGTCCAAAATGAAAGTCCAACCTATTACCTCCGGGTGTGTGTGTGTGTGTGTTCACTTGATTGTGTGTTTGTGGTTATTACACTGCATCATATTTCTCAATTTACTCTACCTGATATAAAATCGACAGAGTTAACTGGACCTTATTCCCTAAAATGACCTTGTCCTGGTCGGCCCTGAGGAAGATAAAATATTGCGTCACCAAAAAAAGACATTTGAAGGACAAAGCAAATGACCGGAATGTGTATTTATGATAGGATCAAACATGCCATTAGGCTGGTAAAGACGCAACCATTAATTTACAAGTCATTATGGATCCTAACTGGATTTATGCAAGCCAATTTATCAGACATTATCTGCATTAAACATGCATGTATCTGCTGTAATCTGTGGTGAAGTGTGGCTTATTCAAGGACCTTTGATGCCACCTAGAGGGGGATTAAGAGACGACAAAGATCTTAACTGAGTGTATGAACTGACTACAGTGAAGCTTACATGTTCTGTAAGCTATGACGGGCTGAAAAAGCTTTTTTTATTTGCATGTGTGCATTCACAAAGATTATAACTTGGTTTTGTTGACACAATAAAAACAGAAAATGTGATGATGCAACAACTGAGCAATAAAGTCTAAAGTAATGTTTTCAGTACCTGAAACCCTAACCACTATTCAAGGTAAGAGGATGATAAATATATGAAAACAATAACAATACCTGTGGTTTCAGCTGATATTGACTTTAATAATGTTTAAACATTTCATATGCACTGAAGTTAGATTTTTTTCACACAGTTTTTTTATTTGTTTCACTCTGTTCTATGGCTTCACACTTCACAGTTTCATAGCTGCATGTACTTGTGTGATATGGTCTTGACAGGAAGCCAAGTACATCTTTGCAGAAGTAGCACGCCCAAAAGTCAACAGGAAATGAAAGCCCATAAAGACTACGGCTCAACATGTAAACTAATATACACACAACTGGTGTGATCTTAACTGGTCTCCCTGGAAGGGGGAGAAAGATACTGAAATGACCACTTCTCAAAATGATTAGATTGTGGTGATGGTCAGAAGGAAACACTGTTGACTGCTGCTAGGAGACAGGATGCTGACCACGGTTTCTGCTTTTAAAGTCATGCCATTTATTTTACAATAGGGTATACACTGTAAATATTTCCATGCAAAACAAGGTTAACAAAAAGGGGAAAACAACACATGCTGTAGTTTTACATAATCAAAGTTTCCAAAAATCAACCTTATGAAAACCTTTCTTTGAGCGAAATATCCAAACCCAGGACTCCATATTTTTACTAATGCACTTCTCCATCATAATATAGGGATATTCACGTCTTTTCATACAGATATACAGATATAGCCAAAATGCTGCCTAATATTGGGTTTCTTTGAAAAAAGGAAAGCATGTTTCAACTTTGGTTGAATGCACATCAAAGGCCTGTAATGACTGATTCATTGTTAGGCTTTTATTCAAAGGATGGTCCTTGCCACATATATGGTGTGTGTGATGGTCCTTGCCACATATATTTTAGGCATTTTCATTTTCGTTTTAATCAAATCAAACTGTGAAATGCTGAATGCCCTTACACACCAAGTATCCAAGATGATCACCTGAATTGATGTAACTGCAATACTTCCATCCTGTGTAAAGAACAAGCTGACACAATAATCATAAACACAACCTCAATGCATTAGTATCCGGTGTGACTCACCCACACTCACAGAATTCACATTTGTGCATCGCAGAAGTCTGAGATGTGCTGATCAAAATGTCCCGACATAAATACATATTTCAAATGTTTCAGGTGACTTCATCATGCATGTATGAAGCAGCATTATAATCTCTCACCTAATCAAACATTAACTGTTCAAAAGCGGCATAGGAAAGATGAAAGGACTCAGGGTAATAAGCGGTGATAGGTATTATACCTCTGGATGAGTTTATAGCCAGCTGTTTATTTTAATGGGACTCAAATTACCAATCAGCACTTCTGACTTTACACCCTCCAAGTTTCCATCGGCACTCTATCTATCCTATCAACACTTTTTCATTCCAGCCTGACATGTTTCATATATTTGTATTCTTATCTTAACCTTTTCAAGCCTTGTCATCTCATCTTTTCATTTCCTCTTACCATTGGCCCTCTCTGCTCTACACAGGAAGTGTCACAGTGTGCCCTGCCCCTGTCGCTGCCTCTCATCTCTCAGGCACAGAGACACACACGCCTCTGTGAGCAGTAACTCACCCACAGAGAGGAACTGTGGTTCATACCAAAGTTTCTCCACCTTAACACAGCTTATCTTCTCCATCCGGCTCTACTTTTTCTGTTGGTGTTCAGTTCCTCTCAGATGATCCATCTGTCAGCCAGCTGCAGCTGAGCCACACTGCAGCCACAACATGAGCCTACGGAAACTCAGTGAGTACTGTGTGTGTGTGTGTGTGTAGAGCAGCTGCACTTCATGTGTTTACATATGTAGTAAAGCATTAACTGCCATGTTAGTTTTACAACAATGTGGTGATAATGATGACATCCAAAAACACAGTTGCAGCTTCATTTCAATTCAGAAAAGAAGACGTACAACGATATTAAGAGATTTTATAGAGACGTGCAGTGTTTATTCTAATTAATTTAAATATAAATATAATTGTTATTATAAACAGTAGTAGTAGTAGTAGTAGTATCTGTTTTAGTCTTTAACAACTTCTTACAAATAACTAACTCTTAATGTACTCTTAACTAATATATAATATAAGAGCTATGTGTTGGTTCAGCACCACACATTTCATAACAGTGATTTGATGTAATATAAATTACAAATTATTATTGTACAGCTGTAATCCAACCAGCTTCTTCTCTATCCCCATCAAACACGTCACAGTTACCACATTCTGAGCATGTCTTCTTTTCTGACTGTTCCACCCTCAAGGTTCCAAGTGGTTTGGTAGCCTCACCAACCTCACATTTCGTCGCTCCACTGACAAATCAGACTCCAAGTCCTCTTCAAAGTCTGAATCAGGAATTGTGCCTGAAGATGGCACGGACTGTGGTGGCGTCACCGAGGCGACCCTTGCTCGAGTGGTTGAGACCACCATGGATGACATGGATGGCATGCGTCCTCGCACATCCAGCTACGTCCGCTCTAGTGAGGACTACTCTCACATGGGCACCTTGCCACGGCTACTCATGAAGAGAAGAAGCAAGAATAATAAAGGTAAAGCTTCAGAATTTAGGAACAACACTTTTGTGATATCTATTAAAGGTCCCCTATTATACTCTTTTTCATCAATATATTATAGGTCTCAGATATATACAAAACATGTCTCTGAAGTGTTTGGCTCCAAATACCAAACAGATCGTGCATTGTAGCATCCCATAAATCCCTCTGTTTCAGCCCTGTTCCAAAAGTGCTGATTCTGGGTCTGTTACTTTAGATGAAAATAAGGAGCCACTCCCCACGCCGCTCTGCTCTAGGAGGGGATTCAGGTGATAAGGTTGGCGGGGGTTACCTTGGTTGGTGATTGGCTAATGGTTACACAAGCCAAAAAAAACTTATGACATCACAAAGTGGCCAAAATATGATCAGCTCATTTTCAGACAGGTTTTTATATAAATGGATCAGGACACAAAGTGAGGGGGTCTTTTTTCCTGAAACTGTCAGAATCTCTTTACACAGAGGGGACACATGTTTATGTATAAAATGCATGAAAAAGTGGATTTTGCATAATAGGTCACCTTAAAACTAAACAAATCTTTATGTTTATTTCTGATGTTCCTCTTTGTAGGAGGCCCCAACGGCAATAAGAAGAGTAAAGACAAGACAAGCATCAGCAGAAGTCAAAGCCAGCGACCTGTAGGGTCCCAAGATTGTGGCCGCCTGACGCTCAAATTCCCCTTACCCACAGTGGCTGATGTAGAGTTTGGGAAATCCTTTCTCACTGATCCCAAGACCCAGCCTGAGTCTGCAGGGGAAACTGATGTTGTCACAAACACCCAAAACACCGACCATGGCCCTGTAGCTGCTATGCCGCCATCTAGTGGCTCAAGTGCCGCACCCAAACCAGAGGCTTGTGACGAGCAGTGCATCACCCAGACAGGTGTGGACATGAATCCAGAGGATGGGTTGGAGCCTCAGGCTGTGTCCGAACCAAAGCAGGAGGCAGAGAGCACAGAGCTGACAGGAGGAGGCGACAAAGGAAAAGGAAACCCAGACTCTGACAGCATTTACTGGTGATTTTCATTATTTTTCCTGTTGGATTTGAACGGTATATTTTTCAAAAACGAACATATTCAGGAAGAGGGGACAATGCCATTCATTAAAGGGCCGGGTGTATATGTTGACCCAAATTTGGGTGGTATGAATTGTTATTAACACTAAGCAAAGGCAGTGGCGGAGCTGGGGGGTGGCTGGGAGTGGCCACGGCCACTCCCAGCTGAATCCTGGCCACCCTATTGGCCACCCCAAATACCCTCACCAAGGGGGCCCAAACTACATCCTGGCCACCCCACTGAACATTTCCTGGCTCCGCCACTGAGCAAAGGTCATACAATTCATCAAGGACAACAGATCGGCCCATTAAAAATACATTTGTTAACCTCAAGTGACGACTGAAGAGTACTAAAAAAGTATTTCCAAGTGTTTTTATTTATTGGAAAAATATTACACATGATTTTCTGTCCACTAAATTGGACAAAAACACACCGCTCCTAATATACCAACCTCATTATTAACTACAAATCGTATTTAATTTAATCTAGTTTGCCGTTGTGGTAATTAAAACAACACTTTGTTGAGATTATTTGAATTATTCGAGTAATGGATAGTGTGGTGTATTTATATTACTTATTTATATACAACTCAAGAGCTTGCAATTGACACCACACCACACTTTCCTAGTGTGGAAATATATTATATTCCTTAGTTTAGGTAGCCTTATTTATTTATTCAAATAAACACACAGTAAATGTTGGCCTTGGTATAATCCACGACTGAATAACTGTACACATTAAAGTGAAGACACGTTGGGTCAATATAGGGAACAGAAGCGCAGTTTTGCCCCTGGCCCTGGAAAAGGTTAATCCGTCCATGCTCCACCATGTTAACCAGGGGGCGTCAAATGATTTAACTGTGCGTGGAGACACCGGGAAGTTAGCTGCTTCACAGAGTGCTGACTTTACTGTGGACAGTGACTTGCCTCGAGCGATGGGTGTGAGGTGAGACGATAACAGGATTAATTACTTGACTTTTTCACAGGCAGCAGGTGATATCGATCACTTTCATTGATCAGATGCTGGCGTAAAGCTGGCGCACTGTTTGTTTCTTTTATGTTTTCTCATATTTTGCATTGATTCGTGTGCTTCCTCACAGGAGACCGAGGTCATTGTGTGCGTTAATTGTGTGCGTTACATAATGCGTGGATAAAGCATAATGGATAAAGTGGATTAATCAACACATTTAGAGTTTTTGGAGAGTTTTAGGGGAACATGTTGTGTAACTCCTCCTCCCGATTGCGTCTCCTCGCTGCTTTCCCATGACATGTCTCACTGCCGACAATACTCCATGCGTGATAACGGAGTGCGTGTATCGTGTTACAGTAGGATTGTTGTGGTATGTGTGCACGCGTGGGTATGCGCATGTGCGAGCGTGCAGCATCAGCCCATTAGTTCAGCACAGGGACCGTGGGAAATATGGCTTTATGGTGTAGTGAGTGTAGGTTCACTATGGCCACTTCAAAGAGCTCTCTGTCTCCTCAGCCCTAAATCACAGGCACTTCACTCAGCTTGACTGTCCATTTCCCCCTCCTGCTCTTATTCTGTCCAAAGTGCAGCTCTTCATACTTTGTCTGGCTTTGCCTTACTGGAAAACAAAGTTCACTTCTCAGTCAGTGGTGGTGGTGGTGGTGGTGGTAAGATTTGGCTCTGAAATGAAATGCTGTCATGGTATGTTAGTCGGTTTATAGCTGGCTTATATATTTAGTTATTTACCCCCTATCATAAAGCAAAGCATGTGAATGTGTTGGGCACTCATTTAAGAAGGGGGGCCACAGGGATGCCCTCAGCTTGATGTTTAACTAAAGGTAAAAACTAGTGATGCTCTTTTTCGTTGTCATATGACAACTAAATATAGTTTAGTGGTGGACTGTTAGGTCGATGAAAGAGTTTTAAACTACAAGGTAACATAATTGATGTTACCTTGTAGTTACGTTTTTTACTAACTTGTGACATTTTAGAGACACAACAATTACCTGATTCATCAATAAAGATAACATGCAGATAAGTGTAGCCCCAAGCAAAGCCAATTTCAAATCAATTTGAATTATATAGCCCACGATAACATGTTTCTCTCAGAGCTTTACAGTTTGTACAACCTATGACAGCCTCTGTTCTCACATCCTTGAGTCAGATGCTGTTGCTGTTTGTACAGAGTAGAAGTAGTAGTAACAAATAAAAGTCAAGCTTTATATCACGTTAATAAAGTATAATATTAAGTACACGTGTAATCATTTAAAGTCAAAGTACAAGGGTTTCATACAGCAACTTAAGTTTACTGCTCTGTTTGAGGTTGTTGCAACAAATTGACTATTGCCTGCAGACACTTTGCATCGTTGCCAAGCTTTCTGTATTGTGTTTTGAGAAGTTATTAAGAGATTAAATAAAAATCGCTTTACTGCAGTCATAAAACAACTGTGAGGGGTTTTGCATAAGTTAAATGGTGTTTATTATAAATCTACTGTAGTGCTCGATGGCCTTCTTGCTATCTCGGTCTGCTGTTTTTATAGCCGGATGTATGATTGGTATGTTTTTCTATTTACAGCTCAGTCACATTCTTGTCTGGATAAATGCTGATGTTATCAGTGAAAATGATGGAGGACAAATATTTCCCACACTGTACAACAACTTTTCAAAAATGTAATCTCAGGGGCTGTTTGGTGAGGGAATATTAGCTCCTCTGTCGTGGGACCTATTAACATTCCCCTGGATGAGGCCCTTTGATCTGGCCTCTCTGTGGTCATGTGTAACACAGCTTCGCTCGGGGCCCATCATGCAAATTGGAAACTGCGGCGATTGATCCCGAAACTTGTCTGCGAGTGTAATTGCCCCTTTAGCTCTCCCTCGCTCTGTATCACAAAGTACCAACAGTATGACTCCCAGGGCTCCGGCGCAGCGGGGGTTTTGACACACGATCCGTATACATCATGAGTGTAAAAGTTTGAGTTATGATGCCTGGGAGATTTGAGAGGCCAGCTCCATATTTGGCAACCTTAGCTGCTCAGTGGCGTTTGTTATCTATCAATTTTCGCATAAATCTGTCCTGCAACAACATGCAACTCAGTGGAGAGGCCGCTGCAGAGGAGGGGCATGGGAATACAGCCGTTTTATGTCTGTAGTAACATTCACCTGTTACCAGACCAGATCAAACGCATAACTGTGTGCACATGTGTGTTGATACACATGTTCACACAATTCAACAGGGGTTTACAGCCTTTTTCCTGCTATTACACTGGCTAACATTTCCTCTCTTTCATCTTTTCTCCCGTTTCTTCAGCTTCATGGAGCCAGCAGAGAGCCAGGGGGAATATGTGCAGGTAAGTCTGCTTCCAGGTGTGTGTGTGTGTGTGTGTGTGTGTGTGTGTGTGTGTGTGTGTGTG
>CALSBZ010004040.1:3843785-3855295 GCA_943591055.1 Gobionotothen gibberifrons
GGATTCTTTGGTACCATTCTACCTACCATGAAGTCAAGACTGTAAAGATGATACGTAAACCATCGCAGTGAATCTCATATTAAGTTTAATTTAACTAATTTACTTCACCAACAAATTGTAAAGCAGCTAAAAACATGTATTTAAAAATGATGGTGGACTGAGTGTTGTTTTGTGTTAGGAAATAAAAAAATCTTAAGACAAATAAAATTAAAGGATGGATGGGGCGAACATGATTTGTTGGTTGAATGCAAAGAAATATGCATTACAAAGTTGTAACTTGGCAGCTGAGATGAACACATACGACAAATAAACAGTCTATGGCAATTCTAAATAAACACTCTTTAGCAGCCTTTCTTATACTTGGGTTTCCTGATTCGCAGCTATCTGACATTGTGTCTCTACAGTATCTTCCAATTTAAACACATCATTTATTTAAAAAAAGGAAATCTTGTGGCCGCCACTTCATCACATTGAGACTCTTATTCTGACACAGACAGGTGGTACTCACAAGGATCAGGTTGGCTTGGAAGGGTCACATGATGATCCTTCACACCATTGAAAAGCAGCTCTGCTCCACCCCTACACAAACAAACAGTCAGATTGGTCAACTATCAGTTTTTGTCAAAATATCATCACAAATGTAATATTTTCATGCTACAGAGATGTTCTGGCCCATACATCATATTCTATAGACTTAAGAAAACATAAAAATATCCTTGTTCAGTAGAGAACAACACAAATGCCACAAAACATAGCATAGGTTTAATGTGTTTTTCAATGAAACTGAGAACAATTATGTAAAAATGTGTATTCCCTCTTACAAGACAAATCGTATAGCAATAGAAATCAGTTAAAAATAATTCAAAAATTGTTCTCAACAATTTTAGCCAAACATCATTTATATGTATTTGCATGAATGTGATACAGTAATAATAATAATACATTGTATTTAGAGGTGCCTTTCAAAGCACCCAAGGACACCTTACGATTCAACAAATATTGAGTAAAAAAGGACAGTAACAGGGGACATGTAGCACTACAATGAAGCTGATCTGAACAGGTACTCAACAAGTAACAGTACTCTGAGTTGTCTGTATTTAATTAATTGAATTTGCTTAATCTATACATGTATGTCAACCAAAATGTCTCAATGTCAGTTAAAAAGAACTCACTTCAGATTAAAACGCTTTAATAATTGGAAAAAGTCTTAATGATTGGAAAAAATTACAAAGATAACTTAAAATCGAAGAAAACATTAATTATTATTGCAAAATCCATTCTCAATCTCCACACCTTAAATGTTGCGGTTGTCTGTTGTCAAATTACACATGTTGTGACCTGTTGTACGCTTGTTGAATAAGGAAAGACCCTTCCCATGGATTACTGTCATCTTTCTGATGCAGATCTAACCTGAGTCTAAGGTCTATAGATTCCATGGAGGGTGGTTCTCAGTATTTTATCTCTTATTATCTTAAATAACGTCACATGTTAAGCAATCACATAACCTATCGTTGTCTTGTTAAATTAGAACGAAAGAGACAACATACCGGTGGATAATGATTCATAAACAAACTCAAAACTAGCAGGGAGCTAGCTGTTACCCGGATGTGATTGGCTTTTTAAATGACAAAAGGCTAACAAAAGAAAAGCAAACTTAAAGCAGCATTCACCCGATGTATTTTTTCCTTAAAACTGCTGAAAAAATATTAAAACAGGCACTCTTAACCACCATAAAGGCTTTTAAATGTGCTTACCCAAACTCCAGATGAATAGCTACGGGCGCTGCCATATTGTCGGCACATGCAGGAAGTTGTGGCGGGGAGTAGGAAGTGACGCATTTTGATATCATTTCCATAGAAGGGGAAGCTTTTTATTAAATCAGTTAAAAGAAAGATTATTGTGTAAACTTAATCATAATATCGAAACTCTCTTTATGTATTTGGAACATCATAAATATGAAATCGAATTAATTGTGAAATAATTGATTACATGGTGGTACATTTTACCTGTGAAATACAAAGATTTAGTCCCAATGTTTATGTAGGCCTATTTGTATTTGATCTTAAATAATTTATTGAGACGTTCAAACTTATAAACACTAACACAATAAATAAAACTGTAATTCTTTATTATGAAGTCCTCAAAGAAAAAATTGTGGTTGTTATCTTTACAAGATAATAATAAAAAGACGATAAAGAAATTAAAATGCAAATAAAAAAATCTTAGACAGAATGACAGAATAGGAAAAAAAAGAAGATGTTCAGATTTAAAGAAGAAAGGGGGTCAAAATGAGTGCAAGTCTAATATCCTCTGGACCTTTGTTCCAACTCTGTGGTGCATGACTAAATGCTACTTTCATATTACCTTGCACTGTGGGAACAGTAAGCGACGCTGTAACTGATAATGTGTGAAGGTGCCCCCATTTATGAACTGATATTTCCCTGGACTTAACTTTATTTTCGAAAATTATTATATTGGACAGTTATTATTAGTAACCTATAAACAGTGCTCTTTCTCTCTGTCTCAAACACACACACACACACACACACACACACACACACACACACACACACACACACACACACACACACACACACACACACACACACACACACACACACACACACACACACACACACACACGCCATGTGCATGTCTGCATGTATTTGCATAGTGTTTGCCAAAATGAAAGTGTGCAGAAGCATGACATGAGTGTGTGAATACACATCTGTCTCTCTCTATCCCTCTCTCCCTCCTCACGTACATGCTCAATCATACTGGTGACAGTCCCAGTCCCAGTATACAGGGACGCGAGGATGAGGTGGGGGTCGGTCAGAGGTTTGAATTGCAAATCCACTGCCTTCTGTTGGCGTCCAAGCCTTTGCGGGCCCTTCCCTGTCTTCATTCATGTGGTAATGAGGAGTCAGTGCAGGGGCAGATAGACAGATCGACCAGGGGCCTGGCGTGGCAGGGGTGAGGGGAGAATGAGGCGAGGGTGGGGAGACAGGCGGGAAAACTAGGGGGTCCTCTCACTGTGGAGGCCGCCGTTGTAATTTTGAAAGATGATGAAGACATGACCAGCCTTTCGTTCTGGGATGAGGAGTATACAGGCAGCTCAGAGGGAGGCAAACAGGCAGAAGATGGGCTGTGGGTGGGATTTTCATGGCTGTGAGCATGAGTTGCCCAGGAATGATCTCACTGTCACTGGGTGTCACATCATATTTACTAAGCTGCTTTGAGGTTCAAGTAGCTGCCGATAGTAAGCCATGCTTCTGTTGTGTAGCCCTTATGACTTGGATAAGTGTTCACAAATAGTTGCAATACTTATATTTATTATGATTTGATCGTGTACATATTCAGATTCAAATCGTGAGGATTTTGAGATATTTTAATATTTTAAATGTATTCAGTTGAAGATAGTTTGAAATACCCATTAAACCTTTGTGGCCATGCTTAATCGTCGTTCTGTGTTTGTAAAATTTGAACACACGATGAAAGGAAATGCTTTTGCCAATATTTATATATTAAATGTATCCTCCATGGACTCAATAAAAACATAAACACTTCCTAATTCATGAATCCAAACTATTTTCTTTGATTATTTCTTTATTGACTACTATTTAATGACAAATACAATGTTTTCTCATTTTATCGGGTTGGATTTCCTAAACCTATCCCACATACATTTCAGCCATCTTAATCAGAACCTTCTATATTCAAGGGTCAATGTGATTTTAGACATTTCTTCAAATAAAGAGTGTCATATCTGCTTGTAGATGGACGTCCAAAGTCATTGCTACGCTGCCAGGCACCAGCTATAGCGTAGCCAGGGTCACACATGATCAGATGACAATGACCCACACAATGGATTAGCTATAAAAGGACTGGGGGGAGAGATTAGGGGAGAATTGATGACGGTTGGCTGGCTGGTTGGATGGCTGGCTGGCAGGCAGGCCTCCGAGATCTTGGGTCTGTTTCAATGAGGAACATAAAGAGCTGAAATTAACATGTACCCTGATACCAAGCAGGGAGAATCCTCTTAGAGATTACATCCATAACATGTTACGCCTATGGAACTGTATGGAGAGGGGAGACAAAGAGCAGAGCGAATGATAATTTTCTGTCGTAGCAGATTACAGAGCATCCTATTCTCTTCTATTCTGTCTCTACTGTATTTTCAGGTCTACGTTTTCACTTTCTTTATGTCACAAATGCACTACTTTCTGTGTTTCCACATGAAATGTTTCACCTGGAATAAACTGGACCCCCCCCAAACCCCCCAGTAAAACAGGTGCTAGGCCGCACGACTGCTTCCTTCATGAAGGGGGTAGGCGGCAAGAGAGACAGCAGTATACCTGCAACACACATTGACAAAAACACACGTTTAAACGAAAACACACACATGCACACACACACAGTCCATCTGTCTTTGTCTCCCTCCCATTGCCATCACGGTGGGTCTGTCTGCACAACCATGTGTGATGCATCAAACACGCGTGCTCAATTTATAGGGTGCAATTTCAGTTAAGCATGAGATATTGATATGCATTATGAAAATTAAAGACACTAATAGAGTAGTTTAAGCGTGCAGGGGGGTCCGTGATTGAAACAACTACTAGATTAAGGATGTTCTGGCCTTCTGGACCGGAACCAATAACACTCAGGACTGCCAGCCACCTAACCAGGAACCAGGATGTTCATGGCTGCAGCTAAATGGGGAAGGTAAGACTGTGCACAGTGTATATGAGAAGGGTAAGCTTTGATTTAACAGTAAAATGAGGCCCCCTACTGGCTGCCAATGTGCATTGCAAGATACTGGCTCCTTCAGGAAAATGCTCTTCAAGTTAACACTTTACATACAACGAATTTGTATCATTAATAAATTGTCAATTTAAAGTATATTAAACCCTGGTTTGAAAATGACTTCACTGTTAAGGTTATTGTTTTTAGTTTTAGAATTATTATTGCTTTAATTTACGTTTTATTTTCTATTATTTTGTGTAATATATGACAATTCATTTGAAAAGATATACATTGAATCATAGCTGATACACAATAAAAATCACCGATATTTTGAATCCATAATACATATTAAACATGATTTGTAAAAGATCTATACATTGTTTCACTGTAAAAGGAAATAGTAGTTGGTTTCAAATATATTATAAACCATTACAAAAGATAATAATGTTAAAATAAGTAGCAACTATGTTTGAATTAACTTTTGATGTACTACTTATTAATGGTGACCATAAAGTGTTACCACCTTTTCTACTAATCAATTCCCCCCAAAAAACAAACCAAAGCTTTAGACACGAGCAATCATTTTATTTGAAAAAAAGTGAATTGCTATATACAGTACGTAAAAAAACATGAGATCATTCCTGAAACATTTCTTGTCTTTTTGCTTTTCACGTTAATCTCACGCAGTCCTGTCATAAAAAACAGGAGAATCCACACACTTTCAGAGAGCATTCCTGTACAGCATTCAGCAGAGGACAAAAAAAAACGTTTACATCATCACTTTTTCCTCTTCAGTGATATCAGATACCAAACCTAAACCAGTTAGTATGATACCTAATAACATTGATATCAAACATTGGTTTGATACACACAATAGATGTGTTTTTGTATATGTGTTTTCCTGTTATATCGTTTTACAATTCATGATTCAGTGTTTTTTGCTGACTTAAGACCGCCCCCTGTTGGACAACAGTGGAAACTGGCAAATGGCTCCCACCTCATATGTACAAATTCAGACTAGAAAGTGGGAAAATCAAACAACCATTAAAGAATCTCTGATATGCAGCTCTGGGGCAGGTTATTTTAAGAATGATATCCGAGTCATTGATATCAGATATGACTTTAGCTCATATTACGATTATCGGTTTGGCTAAGTTCAGGAAGAAGAAGGATATGCATTTTTAAAGAGGGTGATGTCGGGGGAAAACAGTGAATATTTTTCTGTGTGTCTTCGCAGGGGTCTAAGCCCTTAGTTGAAATGATTGCATAGCTCTGAGAGTCGGCTTCAGCCCTCCCAAGCCCACATGCTGTAAAAACAGCAACCAAAATGTAATTCCATAGCAATAAAAATGATTAGCTCTATTGCTGAAACACAAATTCAAAACATACAATCAAAAGACATTTTCTAAAACAGGGCTATGTCATTATTGTCAAATCAGTTTGGAAAATTCTTTAAGTAAATCATTGGATTTTGAAACTGGAAAAATAAAGCTTAAAGAAAACATTTCTCTACGTTTGGTGTCGTTCAAGATTATCTACAGACCTGAAGGATCTTCACTGTATCATCTGCATATTATCAAGCTTGACACACATTTAAATTATTAGTTTAAAGCAACATTTTGCTTGGTATAACATTTATAGCCGCATGCATCAACCATTTCAGATATTTCAGCAACTTTACAAGCTGAAGCCACATGTCCTTAAATGTTTTTATACTAAGTGAAACATTGCTTAAACAAAATTTAAAGAGTATATATCCCATTTTCTCTCGGTCTCTTGGTGTCTTTTTAAGCTAAATTATGTGCACAAAACACACAATATCAAATGTAATAGTCAAACAGCTACAACAGAGGGAAGTTGCTTTGTTCTTTTAACATTTTTAACAATTCACAAAGTCCTCATATTGCTGCATTGCTTCTGCAAATGTTTCATTTCTGATACATTTATTAATGCATGCCTGATACATTTATTAATAGGATTCAATGGGACTGCTTGATGCATATTTAATGAGGTTTTATGAACATGGCTCCTTCAGAATGAGGACTGACAGATTCACATGAGTCTGGTGAAGCAACATCCATGATGATTAGATAGCCTTCGATCATAACAAATAAATAAGACAAAACTAAAAATACATAAAACATTAATGAAGTACAAAAATGAAGGAATGTAAAACACACATACACTCACTCACTCACGCAGACGAAACATCTATATATGAGCCATGTAAGTTATTGTTAGCATTTCTGCTACAGTGTGTGACAGACTCTCGTTGTTTGAAACAAGAGGGACTTTTATTGGAGCAAATCCAAGCTCCTTTTGGCCGCCGGGACGCATCGTACACATGTTACTGTTCGTATCACGCAGAGGAGCTCGTCACCCATCTCCTCCATCTTCTTTTCCACTTAGCTTGTCTTCTCCGATGGCATTTGAATATTTTAGCGCTAAGTGAGGAACTCCACAGTGAGTGCAACGCGTGTTATATGTGACACCCTCTTTTCTGTTTTGCTCACTGCACATGCTCTGTTAGCTGCCTCTTCATTCGCTCTCACTCTCCTCTCAGTGTCCATGCTGGGTGTCGGGCAGGTGCTATAGCTCGCTGTGGCGCACAGCAGGCTCCAGCTTGTACGAGAGCGCAGTGAGGACCTTGTCGAACTTCTCGTAGCGCTCTGATTGGCTGCCCTCGGAGCCGCGGCTGCCCCAAAGGAGACGCATCTGAAACTCTGTCTGGAAGATATCGTGGATTTCTGCTCGCTCTTGGAATCCTGGAGAGGAGAGAAGGGAATGTTATTCTTTGTAGATCCGTTGTATTTATGATAATCATGGTTAAAAATGAAAACAAATGTTTTTTTTCAATCATCATTAAATCATTCCTTGTGACAAAATAATCTCAAATCAAAAGGGTCCACACACTAGCCTTTACACTTTATGAATGGGTGCTTCTTCCTTATATATGAAATAATGAATATCCATGTAAAATAAAATCTCACTTCTTAACCTTACACTTTAGATGAACTTTAGCTAGTTTGTTTTAACTGTATGAACTAAACATCTCAACTTTGGCACATAGGACTGTTAATGATGGGAGCAGACAGAGGTCAGGCTGATCAATAGTGAGATATAACTGGAAACAGAGATGTGAGCTGATAGCTATTGACACACTGTTCAATAAAGCAGTAATGGCTTCAAACTGAGAACCATTGGGAAGGTATTAGGGATCAATACAGTTAACCAAGTAGCAGCACACGCACATAATCAGTGATACTGAACAATCATCATTCATTAATGATGTCATTAACAGCATGAGTAACACTGTACCAGCTGTGAGAAAATGGCTTCTTTTCATAATTTCTTTATGGCTGATGTTGACGGAATAATTAACGAGGTTGTATTAGTGAGCTTAAACACAACAGCCTGAGAAGTTTTCACATTCTTTTTAAGCCATATTTGCATTTCTTTGAAGCTCTATATTTACACAACAGTGCTTTAAATCAAATGCCAACATTGGAATGACAACAAGGTCTCAATGGCAATGCTAACATGCTAATGCTAGTACTGTAGGTACAATGTCAAGCATGTTCTTTATTCTAGTGTTAAACACAACAGCTGAGGATGATGTGAATGCCGTTAGTTTGGGGATTTGGTCATTAACTGAAGTATTGGCTGTGTAACATTTTCTAGAAAAGTGACAAAGTTAAGTTAGAACAATTTAGATTTTGTATGGGGGCTGTCCTTGCATTTATCGTTTAGGTATTATTAGTGTCTATACAAAATGCCAATTCCTCCAACAGTTGATTACATTTTTCAGTCTGTACATGTGGGGGACAGCTCAATCTGTTAAACAAATCAACACTGCCATACATGGAGCCACCCCCCCAAGCATGGCCAAAAACAACACAGATGCTGTTTAAGAAGTCACACTTCCACTGACTTCATTTGGCCTTACCCTGCAGTTTGGTCTCACTGTTGGTTCTATAGATCCCCCCGTGATGTGCGATGGTACGAGCTGCTTCTAGGTGGTACATGACAACGTCTACCCCCACCTCTGCACTCTCCCAGGGCTCCAGCGCATCCCCTACAGCCATGCCTCTCTCCAATAAGGACAGGACAGGAATGATGTGGGGGAGGGTAGTGTTGGCCAGGGCGTTCGACTCTGTGACCAAAGAAGATTTTATCGTTTAGAGTTGTAAATAAATACATAGTTTAAATACAACATGCCAACAAATGCCAACCATGTAAACTGTGTTCTCACCTTTGCCATCGTTCATATTCTTCATGAAAGGTTTGAGTTTCTTTTCATAAAGAATAGCGCCCTCTGTGTGTCTCTGGCGTAATGTCACCCATGTCTGCTCAAGACGGGAAATCTGAAGCAATGAGAGACATAATTGCATTTTAGGAAATATATTTGATAAAAAACGTTCAAGTTTTTCTGTTTATTTTTGGAATCTGTATCACTCTTACCTGCGGCAGCTCCAGGGCTCTCATCACAGCGGCAAAGCCAAACATGTTGCCCAGGTTGCTTTTCAACTCTGCTGCTAATTG
This sequence comes from Gobionotothen gibberifrons, assembly GCA_943591055.1. Classification (NCBI taxonomy): domain Eukaryota; kingdom Metazoa; phylum Chordata; class Actinopteri; order Perciformes; family Nototheniidae; genus Gobionotothen; species Gobionotothen gibberifrons. The sequence goes on from CALSBZ010004040.1 coordinate 3,853,071, forward strand.
GATGGTTTTGTGGAGCAGGGCCGCCCTCTCCTCTGTGCTTCCTGTGCAGCCGAGCAGGTCCACTGCCATCATGATAGACATGGTGTAAAACCTGAGGAAAGAAAAATGTGCCATTCAATAAAATGCATCCCATACAAGTTTATTACTGCTGATGATACGAAGGAAGATGATGTGAATTTTTGAAAGCCACTTTTGAAATTTACATTTTGGCAGATGGTAGTGTTACACGATTAGAAAGGAGGAGGAAAGAGAAGAGATGAAGGGGAGGAACAGAAGAAGTACAGATGATCAATAGCTGAATTAATGAAGGAGTTAATGAGTGATGTATAAAGGGGGGAAAAGCGTGCTTTTACCTCTCCAGTAGGTCAAGTCTTAGCTGGTGTCCATGTGGAAGTGTTAGTAACTCCAACCCTGAGGACACTCCCATCATCCTTTGCATGTCTGAGGATACGCCTAATATTCTAGCCAGCTGTCCAGGAGAAAAAAAAAATATATATTAGTTTTATGGTGATATGTTATTGTGCTTACATCTATGTGTTCCTACATGCAAGCATAATGGTGATTACCTTTAGTGTCTCTGGGCATTTACTGTATTTGATTATGCAAGTCAGCATTTGTGCTTTGTATGCCTATGTAAGCATGTGTGCTTGCATGCTTGCGTGTGAATTGTGTGTGTGTGTGTGTGTGTGTGTGTGTGTGTGTGTGTGTGTGTGTGTGTGTGTGTGTGTGTGTGTGTGTGTGTGTGATGTGTATAATATGTGTCTTTGGTATTTGACTAAACAAAGGGTGTTCATGCATGGCGCTGGTGTAACCACGACAACAAAAAGACAAAAGTTGACCAGAACGGGGAATGTCAGAAAGATGTGACCCTGCTGCACGGCCGACCTGTGTGTTTGTGTGTGTCAATAAGGTTTGCCATGTCATGCAGGAAGTTCATACGTTTTACGTCGCATTTTGACATTACGTTTCCTGGGCGTATTTGCTCGTTGTGATCTGAAGTCTGCCATGTTTGCTGATCCTGAAAATGTCGCTCCAAACTAATTTCGCCTTGTACATCAGTGTGTGTGTGTGTTTCTACGAGTGTGTGTTAGTATAGAAGGGGTGCAGTGAAGGCAGATATAATTGGTTCTGAATCCTTCGTATTTCTCTTTGACCCCAGCCGGTGATTGATGACCCTCGACTGAGAAACCCCACCCCCACTCTCTCTTTCTCTATCTAACTCTCTCTCCCTCATCCACACACACACACACACACACACACACACACACACACACACACACAGACACACACACACATACACACGAGAAAACCCCCGTGGTCTAAGGATCACACGTTTTTGCCCCTCGCATCAGCAAAAAGATGGATAGCTCACCCCCCCCCCCACCCCCACCCCTCACATGGCTGTCATAATCGCACAAAGACAAAAAAGCAAAAGAAGAAGAAAGGGGGGGGAACTGCGCGCACAAAAGATAAACGGGCACTTTTTTTTGAATCGGCGTCAAAATGGCGCCCTTTCCTTCCCCTCCCTCCATGCCTCCTTTCCACCCACGCATTGAGTTATCCCAAGATGCTTCAGGAGCCTGTGACGCATTTTGTCCCTTTCCTGTCTGTTGGTTCCCTCATTTTCGTTTCCCCCTTACCTGGACCGCAAAGCGCTGTAATTTTTTTTTACATTGTCCACCATTCTTAAAACATTTCATTTACTAGCCTGTCTTTTTGCTTCTGGGTGATTTAAATGTGCAGCCATATGTGTAACCTTTTACGAGAAAGCCATTAAAAGGGCAGCGCCTGATGACTGTTTCTCTTATAAAAAAGCTTAAATCATAAAGTCTGAATTATTATCGACCTGTGCATTGAGCTAAGACATCCTATTTATTTTCTATGTGCAACTTTTAACATGTTTGCTTGTGACTGGGTCTCTAGGGAGGGAAATAAAGGGGAAAGATGGAAAGAGATGAAGAAGGGAGGAGAGCAGGTTTTACGAGACGGTGTGAGAGACGTAGAGAGAGAGAGGAGAGAGCAAATGAAAAGTAAATGGGCGAGAGGATGAAAGAGCAAATAAGGGGTAATGGTGGAGAAGAATTACCAATAGTTAAAGAGAGAGAGAGCGCAAAGAAAGGAGTCGCCACAAAGGAGTTATGACTGCTGGAGTGATTAGTTCTGTTTTTAGCCCTGCAGAGGTCCAGGTCAATATTCACTGCCTAGTACTCTAACTTGTGTGTGTG
>CALSBZ010004040.1:3868710-3897097 GCA_943591055.1 Gobionotothen gibberifrons
CACACACACACACACACACACACACACACACACACACACACACACACACACACACACACACACACACACACACACAGCCACACAGCCACACACGCCAGCAGCTGCGATGAGGGACCAGCAGCCCCTCTTAAAGACACAACAGCCCTATTTTCTACCCAAAAAGAGATTACAATCCCGACACTGTTTACTCTCTGACCGCACTGCATGACGTTTGGTGTTTGTCTTGTGCCCCCCTCTCTTGTGTGAGCAAACTAGTGCAACGCCGTAACCAGGCACTTGGACATAAAGCGGTGCCTTCAGCGCCATGTGCAGCCATTCTGCTGCAGAAAGGGCTGCCTACTGTAGGCCTGTGTGGCAAAGGGTGGTCCGGAGTGGCAGAAAATGAGTGGATTATATGGTGCTCATGTGACAGGCCATTGAAGGGGCAACAGAGACCATGCTGTCTTATATTTTAAATAATGGCACATCTTTATGTATATAGTTCATTCAAAAATTGTGCAGAACTGTATTTGGCCGTTTTGCACATTATTTTGCACATCTTATCATTTAAACTCACATTATGCATGTGTTGAGCAATTATTTTTTATGTAATAAAAACTATGTATTGGAGCCCCCCAAGAGCACGTGATCACACCATGAAAACGGTGCCTAATGTCATCAGTCTAATACTTTTTACACGCTTAAAAAACGGAAATGGAGATGTTTTGAGGGTTTCCTGCTCCTATACCCACAAAAACTGCAATTTAAACATACTTAAGAAATCCAAATTAGAGACTTGGCACGCTTTTGCATTTTTGCGCAACATGGTTTTGTGTGTACGCCCTACTATGTGAGTTTCATTCAAGAGGTTAAGAAGTGTTAAGCTTGTCTCTTTCTGGAACCTGGAATCCCATCCTCATGTCGCGCATATCAGCAGTTTTGAATGCTGCGTTTGCTCTGCAGCTTTTTGATGCTTACAAACCTCTCTCTCTCTCTCTCTCTCTCTCTCTCTCTCTCTCTCTCTCTAATAAATCATCCTGTCTGATCCTGCCCCAGGCGCATAGGGGATCCTCCTCTTTAAAGCTCAATCCGTTTTTTCCCCTTTTCATCCTTCTGAAGAAGCCGAGTTAACCTCTGCTGATCCACAGGGCCGGAGCCCCTCTCAGACCCAGCCCGCCTCTCATTCATTCAGCCAGTCACTCATTCATTGCTCTCTCTTTTTTTGGGTAGTGAAAAGCAAACCCCTCTGTCTCACCTCCCCTCTCTCCCTCTTTGCCTTTTCATGCCCTGACTCTGGAAGAGGCGGGAAACCCAGTTAGAAGTCAAGAGGGTCCACTTTCACTCTCACCTTGACACCCCTCACTTATACTCTGGAGAGGTTTCCCTCTTAGTTTTGTACCAGCACCAGAGTGCAAAGATGTTTTTTTGTTACCTTGAAACAATGAGCATATAGCATTAACAAACGGTTAATTAGTGCATCTGAAACTGTTGCCTATGTGTTTGGCAAAAACCCAACAGCTCAACAAGTGATGCACATAATACATCCTTTTGATTGATGTTGACAAAAAATATCTGTAAAACCGTAATATCAGAGAACAAGATGTTACAATTATTATATTTTCCTTTTTAAGTTTTGGACCACTTTAAGAACAAGCTCTTAAAGAAGTTTGTCCATTTTAAATGTTGTTCCTTTAGTTCCTTTAATGGGAAAATGTGCAATTAAAAATCGAATCAAGACAATTAAAGTCTTAATAGAAACGCACACAACATTTGAAACGCTGTGTCAACCATCTTCAGTTGTTGAATTAAGGCCTTTTAGCTCAGTAGTTTTCATGTTGGCTGTTAGTCTTGGTGGTGGTGTGTGTACACACAGAAACAGTAGGGGACTGCTGCACTCCACGCAGGGGCCACTGTGCTTCCCTCCATTCACAAATCAATGTTTAACCCGCTGGCTAAAAGGCCTGGCAGGGGAGAGGGAGGCCCAGTCGGCGGGATGGGCTATGAAACCATCCCGGAGAGAGATGGAGAGGAGAGAGAGGACAAAGGGAACAGGGGAATCCTTAAAATAAACCTCCTCTGGTGAAGGCATCTCCTCCCCGCTGTTGGAGGGCACGGCTATACGAGAGCAGAGCGAGGCAACGATGTGGCAGGGAATGTCATTTCAATTTAATGTAGGACACGTGTTATGGCAAAGCAGGACTTCAACGATCAAAGGGTCAAAGATATACATTTGGAGAGGAGCTTGAACAGGACAAACACAAGTCTATCTACCTGCTGGACTGTGCCCTTTACAAAAGATCATTATAAAAGCAGCACAGTATACATTCATCCTGCAGCCATGATAAAAGTGGGACTTGTTCATCTTTACTTACAGGAAATAGGATTCACACATTGGAGCATTTAATGGAGAAAGCAGCAAATGCAGGACGCTTATTATAGAGATATGGCACAAAAGAGACATAGTCAGTCAGTCATTCAGTGTCCTATAGTTTCATGCAGATCATCTTTTTCATTTCCGCACATTCATTAACTTTCTGAAGCTGTTGCTTGTGGGTGAATTATTCCTTGAATATGACTGAAGAAGTATCTAACACCACTTGTTACTTGACTATCCATTGTAACTGACAGTACGTTGCTTCACAGTGTTGTTGGGGGTCAAGAATGTGAAAACACACTTCAAACATCAAAAACTACATGTGAAGTATTTCACGGTGTGTGTGAGAAAAGTTGACTCAGATCAGAGATCAGAGAGGTGTACGGTGTGAAACTGATGAAAGGCAGGATTGCAAAATAAATCTTTGCGATCATCAAATTGCATAACAGCTGAGATTAAAAGAAAGTTCACATATAAATGCACACATGAGTATGCTCTGCTTCTCCTCTGACACACACACACACACACACACACTCCTTCCCCCCAAGCATGCCGCTGCCTAAACATCCCCCAGAATTCTTTGACAGTGGCTGCACTGTTGCTTGGCAACGAGGCGACAGACAGCGTCATCGGGGGAGTAGCAGCGAAGATGGGAAGCAGAGACACTAATCTTACCCTTTACTTTGTAGAGATCACAGGGCTCCTCTCAAGGGTGTTCACAAACATCCTGTCATTTGTGACTTAGAAAATACAAACGTACATTTAAATTTGAGTAAATGTGCAAGATTTTATGTTTCTGTGAGTTTAAAAGTTAAAGACGGTTAAAGTCCTAAATCATGCCTCGCCAGAATTGACTCTAACCTGCAGCAGTTTAGAGGTAGAAGATGAGGGTTAGAAGAGAACGTCCAAACATATCATTATTTAGAGGTTTTTCCACTTTACACCACACTGTAAGACTCATTGTAATCATATACTGCTAAATCAATTTATTTCAACACTAAAATTAAATATACTTTTAATAAAAAGTATAACAAATAGTTTGTTGATGTTCTGTTTCATATTCATGAGAGCAGATAATGCAATCACACCTGTATCACTGACATCATAATCTCATTATTTCAGGCATGGCTGATACATTCGGTGCTGAGTGAAGACTGGACTTGATGGGCACAGGTCATTTTTTTTACTGAAGCAATTCTGTTTAAGTGCTTGAGTCAAACAGCAGTATTGGCCACCTGGGGTAAAAAAACGCCCAGCCCACCGGCCAGTCAGTCAATTTATCTATACTGCTGCCTCTTCACACTGACCACACCAGAAACATGGCGACTGGAAGGGTGAGTATTGGCATTTAAACACAAGTTTATTGTAAAACACTCTAGTTTACTGTCAACAACTTTAATTTAATTCAGTGTACTGTAATATTTTTTACAGTAATTTGTCATATTTGTACTGAATTTTTTGTTTCTTGTAGAAATGTATTTTCTTTCATAACAGTTTTTTTATTTATATTTACTTTTCTTCCAATATTTGCTCTTATTTCTCCATTTCACCAAAACATGAAATGATAATTATTATGATAAATTACTCATGTAAATGTAACACCATGTTGGATAATCAAAATCTTCAAGTCCTACTTGAGTCACTTTAGATTCTCAGACTGAGCAAAGAAATCAGATACGGTGGCTCAATTGGACATGAGTTTAAATAAAACACACGACTCCTTAAATTGAGAAAGCACCCCACTCCTGAGATACATGAGAAGAGATGGGAGGAGGGGAGCAGACAGAGGAGGCTGCTGAGTAAGAGGGTATGTGCCACGGCTCAGACCCTGAGTGACAGATATTGACCCGCCCAGCCAAAAGACGTCTCTGTGGAAACGCTATTGATTATTGCCACGGCAATAAAGGTCCCGGAAGCTTGTGAGAATGTCACGACTCTCTGCTGCCTATGCCAGCCGCTGGTCCCAGCACACAAAGACAGAAACACTTTCACACTGACACATCCTCACCTACAGCCACTCATTCTCTCACGCTAAGTAAAGCATTCTGCCTGATGAGAGAGAGATTGGTGACACAGTGACTGCCAGGCGAGTTGAGATATGTGTGACTGTGTGTATGTCATTTTTGGTAACTTATCTATGGCATATAAATAGTCTTGGCTTGTTTTGCCTAAATATTGAGATATTTGTCATTTTGATTTATGTTGCCACTCAATTACAATGGAGGTGAAGGGAATAGATTTGTTGGTGCTCCTAATATTACTTTTATTGCAGTACTTGTTGTTCAGTTTCAGTTTACTTATCTCACAGCAAAAAAGACAAATTGTCGGTTTTCAGTTATTTGATTGCTACAGACACAATTCCATTTACCTCTATTGAATTGGGAGGTAGACATCTTGGAAAAATCTCAGAAGTCTCAGGGTTTGAAATTTGAAAACCTGCACAACCTTCCACTTCATACTCACCAATATGTATGATTCAAAGGCCTAATTGTCATCTGTACAACAGGAACAGCGTGGTTTTTGGCAATTTAAGTCAACATACGGTGTACTTCAGACATAAAAGAAAGTAAAGAAAGAAAGTAGTGCAGTAAACCTATTGATCACCTATTACTATAGAGGCTTGGTGCCTCCATATGTAAGTCAGAATACATGTGTCTGATCCAACTGTTTATGACAACTTCACATAAGCTTCAGCAACTGCAGTTTATCGACTTTTCTTTCACCCCCTCTCCTACAATCTGGTCAAAACAATGAAGATTTCTCCAATCTATCGCTTTCCTTCTCCCTCTGTCTTTGATTCACACACCCCCAAACACAAATGCCATCGCCACCCTTGACCTCGCTGTGAAAACTTAGTGCACCCGAGGTTGAACTCTCCCTGATCTGCCATTGCCACAAGCGCTGGGAAAGTGCCCCTGACATACGTATATGTGTGTGTGCAAGTGTGTGAGTTCTCGGGGTGTCATGAATAGGAGGGATTTGACCCTTAACCCAGCTGACCTGTCCACACAAAACGACCCCTTTAACCCAACTCCGCTATTGTCAGCCATGACTGCCTTCGTTTATTCAGCCAGCCTGCCAAAGGAGTCAAAATTCATTATATACCAATTGGCTTATTATTTTCCTCCCACGTTTATGTCTTTATGCCTCTCCTAATTTCTTAACCATTCTTCCCCTCATCCTCTTCTCCGGCGTCCAGCTCTTTTTTCACAGCATCTGTCCTGTCGACTTCAACTTCTGATTAATGAATTCCCCCTCAAGAGCTGAACAGATTGAGCATTGGTAATAAATGATTTGCATCGCTAAATTCACACAGGTTTAGCCTAATTACTCAGATCTCATCTAAAAAACACTGTTTTCAAAGATTATTTTTCAGGTATGAGTAGTAGTAAGATTTAAATGTATGCTATACTTGTGTAAGTGACGGTTGGACCGAATAGACTTGAAGTTGCAATAGTTATAGTTGTCTAACTTAAAAAAAAATATATATATATTCACAATTCATGAATGAATAGGATCAAAGCACAGAAACGTTATAGTACATGTTTCTACGTACCTGTACAGATGTGTAATCAGTTTGGACATAATAGATTTTACATTGTTAATACAGTATAAATAGGTTTGTTAGTTTAGTGATACTGTGTAATTTATCTAATTTAGATTATTTGTTTGTATTATGTTTACCCACACATGTAATTTGTTAAAGAGCGATGGCATACATTATACAATAATTGTTTTACAATATTCTCTACAAACTGAGAAGATGATTCAAACTTGCTGGATGTACTTTGTGATGTAAGTAGTTTGTGTATTAATTACTTTCTTTTGACATCAGCTCCAACAACAGCTGTCAAATGAGTTTCTGAAAATGTTCCGCAAGGACCTCCAGGGGTCACTGAGGAGGTTCAAGGTGGTCCGCTGCAGCAAAACCTGGACTGAACACTTGTGTGCAGGAGATACCAGTTCTGATCTCATCGGGAAGATACTTTTAATAAGAAAATGTTGAGCCTTGGACTGAAATATACCATTGGGTATTTGTTTAAGTGTGTAATGGAAGCTAACTTGCAAGTCCCATCAGTTCCCTGATTTGAGATTTCTGCGTGGATTATTGAAAGAATACTTGCAAAATGCACTTAAAGCATCAAATGCAATCACTCTGTAGAATGTCCCCTCTTAATTGAACTGTTTTATCATACATGAACTGCAATAATTAAATGCTTAATTGATCATGTATTGTGTAAGAAAAATAAAATGCAGTACTATTACTTCACTGAGTAGCTAGTAATAGTCTGAGCAAAGGAGGTTCTTTTGGATCAAATCCTCCCTCTGCTGGTGAAACTCTGAAACTGCTGCCAGAAAGAAACCCAGAAACATACCATCCACTGTTGTCCTTCCGATTAGTTATACATCTCTCATACAATTGATATGCCATAACAGTAAAGAACAGTGTTTCTGACATGATAAACTATTTACATGTAAACTATAAAAGTATGTGTTATGATAAACACAGTTAAAGGTTATTGGGCCTACAATACTGATGTTTTAGTGTAGAGGAGTGTCTGACTGCATGATGACTGATAATCTTTCAAATTAAAATAGTTTATGTCACAGTTGTCTGCAGAGATTTACGAGTAACTACAATCGGGCCAAATCACGCCTTCTCATTCACAGATGCTCAACGTTGTCAGACTTTTCCTGATGCTTAGCAAGCGGAAGTTGTAATGTTGCTCCGTTTGGATATGTTCATGGAAAAAGCCCAGCTCTTAAAACGAAGGGGGGGGGGGTTGAACATTTGGGAAAAGCCTTTTTTTTTTTTTTACTTGGACTGCTGACGCGTCCACCGGCTATGCAGCTGGAGCACCGTGGCACAGCTTCCACCATGTTTCTCCACTTTTTAGTGTTAGGGGCCTTTGTTTTGCATTCTGAATGTTACTTTTCGGAGGAAATATACCCGGAGGAGTCGCAGATTCAGCCTCCTACGGTGGTGATCGCGATCCTAGCCCGAAACACAGCTCACTCCCTGCCGTACTACCTCGGGGCTCTGGAGAGACTCAACTACCCCAAAGATCGCATCACCGTGTGGTGGGTTTTCCTGCATGCTGCTGGGCTGTTTGTGGAGGGGGTCCTCCTTTTATCCGACTATAGCAGCCGTTCAAAAGGTCAATAGCATTTAAATTAGTTTGAGGAAGCAGCAGAGTCCTACCCCTCCCCTCATCCTTCTGTGCCTTTCACAGTCCTGCTGCCTATTTCTCTATCACTCCGCCGCATGCATTTCCTACTGTGTGGTCAATGACATTTTATCCTAGCTGTTTGTTTATTACTGATTTCTGAGCGACCTTTTTTTAATACAAATGTGACTAACACTAGTGATGGTATGGAAGATGATTAGTGCCAAATGAGAACAATGTTTTGGGCATGTGAAAACATCTGAATTCTGAGATTTAAGTCAGAACTCAAAACAATAATCTTTTTGTCACATTCCACATTTTTACTTCTCATGTGGCCCTAATCCTCTTCCATAATTGAACCCAGCATATTTAACTGTCTTTTCAAATATGTTTCTGTGGAGGTTTATAAGGTGTGTCATAAAGTTGTATCATTTAACATTTCTGCTTGTTTGATAAGATGAACCTAGTTCCAGGAAAAAATACAGTTACCTGGTTGCAGTTACCTGGTTGCCTTGCAAAATAGAGCTGGGATAATCCAGACATTATCTAGGGTGTACTAGAATACTGTTCTAGTATTTTTATTTCATTGATTTATATATGCTTTTCAAAAATAGATATTCTATACAGTAAATGTTGTCACTGTACATTTTAGAACGTTAACATATTAAGCATGTCAATGTATTTTTCAATATTGGTGTTATAAGAGTGTATAGGCAGCATTTTGAAGTACACTTTCAACATGGAAAATCTGATTCACAGTATGAGTCATTCCATATCAATATCATGACAATGTGCCTTTTCCCAAAACATATTGAGAAGTTGAAGTTGGATGAACTAGCAAGAAAGGGGTAACTGTTTTCAGATCATTCAAAAATTACATAACTGAAAAATCATCTATTTGATGCAAAAACCATAAAATCCAGTATTGCAATGGAGAATCATTGCTAAATGATTTATATTTAGGCCCAAAATGACCTTACATACCCCAAATTATTCTGGAAAACAACTCTTTTGAAGAATGCTCTCTCAATTTTGCAATAACTCTAGGCTGCTCTACCAAATGAAGATGTGCTTAAAATGTAAAAAGAAAAATGAATCCCAGAGATCCGTCTAGCAATTCATTGTTTGTGTTAAAGTTGTTGTAATTCATTCTCCCTCAATGAAACCACAAACAATTGAAGCTTCAGTTCTTCAGTCATCATTCTGCATTCGTCTCACACCCTGCCTTCTCTGTGCTCCTCAGGGCAGCCACGGATCACAATGTGGATAACACCACAGCAATACTGAAAGAGTGGCTGTCTGTCATGCAGCAATTCTACCATTATGTTGAGTGGAGACCAATGGAACAGCCCACGTAAGTACAAATGCATGAATGTATTGAACCTTATTTACATTAGGGATCTGGGTAAGCAAAGATCCTGCCCTGACCCTGTAGGTCACGTGTAGATAGAAGTAAATCTTACCCAGCACACTTCAGCTATTTTTATTTATTCAGGATAAGTTACATTTAGTATTTTACATGTTTTGTCTTTTTTCTCAAAGTTTTTTAAAAACACCTTTATAGCCTCCAGTTCACATACAGTACAAGTCATAGTGGAGCGACTGTGTTCCCTAAAAAGAAAACTGTTTACGTTGCAAAATAAGGAATGATGCAGCACGCCGCTGCTTGTCCACACAACCTGACTGTGTGGACGTCTGTCTGAGATGAATTATGCATTAGTGGAATTTGTTTGTGCATGTCAAGTATAGACTGACTCTACTCTGCTTAAAGTCACTTAACTCTATAAACTGTCAATAGTGGTGTGCATATACTTGACACAGAGTTAGCTATATGTAGTAGAAACCATAAAGCCTTAACATAATTATAAAGTATTATAAATGGGGATGCAATGCAACTAACAACTTGTTTATAATTGATTAATCTGGTTGTCTTTTCTTGATTTATTCTTTTGTTCTATAAAATGTAAGACACATTGTGAACAATATCCATCCCCGAATATCAAAGTAGGCCTACAAGGTTATATCTTTACAACTCTGGATTTGTCAGTCCAAAACCACAAGACATTTGATTTAATATGATATAAATCAGAAGGGCAGGACATCTCAAGATTTGAGAAGCTGAAAGCACAATTTTCTGCCACTTTAGCTAAAACATATGGATATCAAAAATGTTGGCAATTATTTATCCGTTTATCATCTTTTCATTACAACTTTTATGAGGATTAGGCCAATTAGTTCCACAATAACCTACAGTATATTGTATCTTTATTCCCCTCTCCCTTAGGTCCTATGTAGGAGAGATGGGTCCTAAGCATTGGCCCAACTCCAGATATGAGTATGTGATGAAGCTGAAGCAGTCAGCTCTCGACTTCGCCAGGAAGCGCTGGGCCGATTATATCCTGGTACATAATAAGATATCTCTTGTGACAGCTCTATAAGAATCCTTTCAGCTCCTTCCCTTGATTTATCCGATGAGATCTTGTCCCTCTTTGTTATTTCAGCCAAGAAAGAGATCTGGCAGCGGCCTGTTCAAGAGACACGACAATAACTCTCACATTCCTTTTCTCTCTTTTTTCCTTTGTGTCCTTTCTGTTTCTGTTTCAGTTCGCTGACACTGACAATATCCTCACCAACCCGGAGACCGTCAATCTTTTGATAGCCGAGAACAAGTCAGCCATCGCTCCCATGCTCGACTCTCAGGGAGCGTACTCCAACTACTGGTGTGGTATCACTCCACAGGTGAGGGTGAAATGAATGGTGATTAATTATCCACAAGAAAGGAATGAAAATATATGTGGAGAAAAAGTTAGTAGGACCAATAGGCGTGAGTAAGAGAAAGTTGTATTCTAAATAACCATACTTTAAGAAAATAGATATATGTATATTCCTTACACAAGCATACCAAAATGACTACCAAAAAGATCCCTACCTAAAAGTTGTTTTCAGAAACTTTAAAATAACACCCTCCAACATAATACTCCATGTCTCTCTGTCTCTCTCAGGGATATTATCGGCGAACAGCAGAGTATTTCCCCACCCGGCACCGTCACAGACTGGGCTGCTACCCTGTGCCCATGATCCACTCCACCTTTCTGCTGGATTTAAGGAAGGAAGGCATGAAGAATCTGGCCTTCTTCCCCCCCCACGAGGACTACTCATGGCCCTATGACGACATCATAGTGTTCGCCTTCTCCTGCCGGGCTGCAGGTTTGTTAGTCGTTGTGCTTTTGTTATAGCGTCAGATAGAATCATGTCTTTTTAAAGAGGAAACAAACTAGGATGTAACAGAATGAATGACTCATACTTTCTTTCTTTTGTTATGCTTCTCAGAGGTACAGATGTACCTGATTAACAAGGAGCGATACGGGTACGTGAACGTACCGCCCAAACCTCAACACACCTTGGAAGATGATCGCCTCAACTTTGTCCACGTCCACCTTGAATCCATGAGTAAGAGCTGAGACTGTTTTCACTGTTTTTTAGTAAAAGAGAGATATTAGCTATGAACATAGGATAGAAAAATAAACTGATACACCGTATTTATTCTGACTGCAGTCCTTTTAAGTTCATCCTGTTTTATTTTTTTCCTTTGTCAAACAGTTTTTGGTCCTCCAATGCAGCACTCAAAATACGTCCATATGATCCAAAAACAGAGAGACCTCATGGGCTTTGATGAGGTAAGAGACATCTCCTTGTTTTAGTACACTTTCTCATAAACATGTCAATGAAATAGCCGAGGTATAGTAGTCAAAAAGAATACATATCAAACATGGTTTCTGGCAAAGAAGTAGCTATGGCTTAAGCCCCTGTCACACTGTCCCGAAATTGACACCCGATGGACACACGAATATGGATTTGTGAACTTCGCACGAAGATGGCCCCGAACCACACACGAAGGCAACATTTACATTACATTTAAGACATACAACTGCAACCAAAGTTACAAAAACAATTATGTTAAAGTACTATGATACTGTACTGATATTTTCAGACTTTGTTCTTTACTTTATCCATCTTTATATGTAGAAGATATTAAGTTTTCTCCGTAGTGTTGTTTCCATAGCAACAACAACATCCTGTCAACTCGCCTTCAAAATAATATATTATATCCTTTTCAGTTTCACAGAACACAAATTGGGTTATTTACATAATATGTTTACATGATTTTGTTGTGCAATAAAACAACCCGATGGACACACGATAAAGGAAATGTTCAAATTCGGCTCTGATCGTAGCAACATCAGTGCCGGTCAAAGGTCTTCTTTGTTATTTATTGAGCTTTAAAACAAATGAATAACGACTATATATAAAATACACGGAGCCTCTCTTTTTCCTCCCTCTCTTCTGACAGCGTCAGTGTCTGTCTCATGCAGCTGATCCAGTAATGAGTGACACGGCCGACAGTAAAAATAAACATATTTATAACTAGTTTAGGTAGTTTGAGAGGTAATTAAAATAGCTAAGGGCGATGATCTGACTTGAAGTGTGTGTTTTGCTCGGTTCACCGCTGCATCACAGCGGGAGGAGCTGCAGGTGAGCAGCAGAGTTTTTCAGGCTTCGGCAGCAACTTCGTGAGCGGTGGCAAAATCTTTGGCATGCCAAAAAATTGCCGAAGGACCTTGCGAAGGTTCATTTTCGTTTTGAATTTGTGTGTCAATGTTGCCCTTCGTAAGGGCATCGTGAGGGCATCTTGTTCTCATCGGTGCCATCGGGCATTCGCCCCGATCAGAGTGAGGGCGAATGCCCGATGGCACCGATGATAACAAGATGCCCTCACGATTTGACAAGATGCCCTCTCGAGTGCCTTACGAAGTTGCCGCTCATGAAGTTGCTGCCGGAGCCTGAGAAACTCCACCGGTGGTCATACGATGGCTTAAGATGCCCTCACGAATGGCCCGATGCTGTTACGATCAGAGCCGAATTTGAACATTTCCTTTATCGTGTGTCCATCGGGTGTCAATTTCGGGACAGTGTGACAGGGGCTTAAGGGAAAACACCATTTATATATATTTATATATTGTTTACATTGTGTAAATAGAGATTCAATTGCCGATAGTAGTCGATTTAGCCTCTGTGAAAAGAATATACTCCTAACTTTTAAGAACTGAAAGACTTGTTTAAAGTCAAAGCTGGGAGTTAATGGTATTTGTCCTCTCCTCAGATTTATCTGATTAATCTGAGACGGCGTGATGACCGTAGGGACCGGATGTTGTTCTCTCTCAATGAGCTGGAGATTGACGTCAAGGTGGTGGACGCTGTGGATGGAAAGTGAGCAAACTCTCAGGGAAACACTGGCTTTAGGGAGAAAACTCAACTGGTTTAGAGTATGTTTTAATTGTTAGTGTGTGAGAAAGAAAGAAGATTATGGCAGAACAGATATATTGGAGGATAAAGAAAATTCCCCACAGAAATGAACTGATAAATTGGCTTGTGATTTGGATCAATTGTACTATTATTTAATGATGATGATTTGAAAATATCTTGATTATGGCCATTTATTTCAAAAGTAAAGTTTTAGCATACTGTTCACTGTACCTGTGCACAACATTTTGAAGGCAGTGGTTGCATTGAGGTTGTCCGTGGAATGATTTGAATAAAACAATATTCAATAATATATTAATAAATATGTTTGTTTGTGCAGTGCACTGAACAGCAGCGACATTAAGATCCTGGGTGTTGACCTCCTGCCAGGATACTACGACCCGTTCTCTGGACGCACCCTGACCAAAGGGGAGGTGGGCTGCTTCCTCAGCCACTTCTTCATCTGGAAGGAGGTGAGAAGAGATGCAAAGTGTACAGTCATGAAGGTTTTTGTTGACATGACCCAAAGTGGTTTGTAGAGAACTATACAGGTAGTATGACCATGAGGACTTACATTGAAATCCCGCTGTTGGGTTGGGTTTCACTGAATATAATTTCTCTGAATTTTGTAACTTTTCTCTTGTTATTTCACTCACTGCAATTTATAAAATATTTCTTCGTTTTCTTTTAAACAAGTCCAGGACTTGAAAATGAAAGTAAAACAATTCTTAGTGCAATTCTTATTTCAAAAACTAATTTGAAGTGTTCTTCCTTAGAGTATGATTTTCAAACATTTAATTCATGGGCACATTTAGAGTAAAATAGACAATAAAGAATGTATTTTTTGGTTGTACTTTTGGTTGTGAGTGAACCGAATAACTTGATGGGATTTTCAGGTTACAAATCATTAAATTGTTACAATATCCTTACACACCGGGGACACATATTTATGTATTAAAGACATGAAAAAGTGAATTTTGCATAATAGGTGACCTTTAAAATATATTAATATTTGGTAGACTGAAATTCATAAAATTCAAAATGGACCCAAATTGAAACACAAGCCCACTATGTATACTCTCAGACACTCGGGGTTAGACTCAAAAACAGTTTTTGAGTCTAACCCCTATTAGTCACTGTTCGATCTTTGTTTCTCCCTCGTTTTTTGTTTTTGTTTTTCTGTATTCCTTAACCCTCTCTTGGTCCTTCTGAAACTGATGGATTCCCCTCTTGTCGTCAGATCGTGGAGCTGCAGATGGACAAGGCCCTTGTGCTCGAAGACGATGTTCGTTTCCAGGCCAACTTCAAGCGACGGGCCCTCAGACTGATGGAGGAGGTGGAGCAGGAGGGTCTGGACTGGGACATCATGTAAGAAATTATTTATTGATGCAGTTGTTGTTCTGGCAGGGATGGCTAAGGTTAGGTTGAGTCAACAAAGTCTCCTTAATGGTATGTTGTGTGTGCCTGTGTAGAGGAATGAAGTAAGAAGTCATTGAAATTTCCACACATGTGTAACAGTGTTTCAGTTATTCAGTTATCCAAAGGACATAGAAACACATGGTTTTAATTGTAGTCATATTTAGATGATCAGACACAGAGTGAAAATAGTTTATTGGCAGGAACATGTGAAGTGTACAAGCATCTTCTTTGTGTTGTCTGTATTGTGGTTGCCATGACTTTCTGAATTTGGTTCAAAACACATGCAGAACAAATGCTGCAGAAAAAAACTTTACTTCTACCAACACATATGGCAGCAAAGAACAGCAGCAGATTTCAGGACTCGGTTGTTTGGGACATTGCGTCCTTCACCATTGTTTTTGTTCTTTTTTGTTCTCATTGTGGCTTAATCCTGCTACAGATACTTTGGCAGAAAGCAAGTGAATCCCGGAAAGGAAAAGCCGGTGGAGAATGTTCACAACTTGGTAATGGCCGACTACTCGTACTGGACTCTGTCCTACGCCATCTCCCTGCAGGGAGCGCAGAAACTGCTCAACGCTGAGCCGCTGTCCAAGATGCTTCCTGTCGATGAATTCCTCCCCATCATGTATGACAAACATCCCAAGTATGTATGACGACGAAAATACGTTGTACCTTCCTTTTTACTTGTTTTGATCTTTGCTCTCCACATTCAGCGACTTTTAGGATCAAACCTGTTTTTCGTACTTTACAACCTCCCTGCACTGTCAAACCCATAAATCTAAAACCAGCTTCATAAAGGAAACATGCATTCTTCCCTATGGTTGCCTAAACTTGCATACACGCTATATATTTAGTATAGTTTTTTCTGGAGTAAGTAGATTAAAGACTGAAGTGAAGTATGGTTTCTTTAGGGAAAATAAGTCCGTTGTGGCCATAATCTCTATTCTTGTTTTTTTAATATGTAGTTATTTTCGAGTTAAATGAAAACACTACATGTTTCTCTTTATGAGCTGCAGGTTACATCGCAGTATGTCTTTAATGGAATTATTATCTGTATTTGGTGCAGTATGGTGGCCAGATATGCTTTAACAGCCAGAGTTGATTTAGATCTGTTTGTGGCAGACTTGTGCTGATCTTTTGGAAAATAAATTCAAGTTCTTTTTTGGCATGGTTTTGGAAGGAAATGCTGGCTTGTCTGACAGTCCTTTCACTACTTGCCATGGAATTATTACAAGACATTTGCACAGTCAGTTTGCCCAGAGGATGAATCAAATATTACATCATCAGTCAAATACTTGCTATCTTCCCTCCATATTTTTCAGAATAATAATAATCACATTCCCATCAGCATTGGCTTTACTTTGTCTTGAGTGCTAATAAGCAAATGCGAGCATGGTCTCAAAATCAACTAAGACGGCAAACTTAGTGAACTTTATGTCTGCAAAACAAAGCATGTAAGCAATGTCTTTTTTCAGATGTTAGCATGCCAACAGTTGCATTTTTCTTAGAACAGCAATGTGCATAAGTATAGCCTCACAAAGCAGCTTGTATGGCAGTAAAGTAGTTTACGTTCTTTCATTCACGTTGGCTTACCTCAAGACTGTTGTATTTTTCGACTGCATCTTTATGCAACCCTGACCCAATTTTGAACCCTAATCTTTTTGTCATTAGCCCTAACCAAATGACTTTTCTCATCACCCCACAGTCATTGTCTAACAGAGTAACTGAGACACATATGGGGCACTGACTGTAGGAGATGAAATGCACCTTGGGGCTGAAGGGCCTGCAAACCAGAAGGCTTGGCAGTGTTTGTGTGCTCCATCATGTGTGCAAAATTGTCTCAAAGCCAACCCACTTTCCATATTCTCTCTCTCACCTCTGTGATTCTAATTCGATATGCTTGACTGGTCCGCTAAGAATGCACAACGACTGCACAACGACCGCACACTATACATCCGTCCTGCTGTCGCCCTCTATACTAACACTAACTGAAATCAGCCTCTGTCTCCATCTCTTGTCAAACCAGTGTATTCCCAAAAAATCAGGACATACTACCAAAAGCAGAGATGGCAAAAGTAAACGCATCCTTTACTCAAGTATAAGTACAGGTACTTGTGTTTAAAAATACTAAAGTAGAAGTACTGACTAAACTTCTTTACTCAAGTAAAAGTAAAGAAGTATGGGCTTCAAAATGTACTTAAGTAAAAAGTACCCATAACTACCAACAGTTTTAAAAAGTAACTGACCTCCCTTTATATTAATAGAGCAATAATGTCATTGATAGCTAATGAATGTTTCGATGCTGAACAACGGCAAAATGACAACGTTTTCATTGGTTGTTCAGAGAAGACCAGGAAATGAAGGATACACGGATAGTGTTAAAATCCATAGGCACGCAATGACTCTAAATAATAATGATCACGCCACCAAACACAGATTAAAACTAAAGTAACTAACCTGTTTTGAAAATGTAAGAAGTAAAAGTACAGGTATTTGTGTTCAAAATTTAAGAAGTAAAAGTAAAAAATGGTCAGAAAAACAAGTAGTGGAGTACTGATACCAGAAAAATGTACTTAACTACAGTGACTAAGTATTTGTACTCCACTACTTCCCACCTCTGACCAAAAGTGATAACTGAATTGTTGTGAAATAAAAATCTGAGATGCAGTTTTCCTTCTGTTATTAGGAGTTAAATATATATTAAAAGGAAGTCTAATCTCTTTCACTGTTCTATCTCTGCAGTGAGGACTACAAGTCCCATTTCCAAAACAGAAGCTTACACGCCTACAGCACACACCCCCTGCTGGTCCAGCCGTGTCAGTACGCCGGTGATCCTGATTGGGTGAGCGACACGGAGACGTCGACTCTGTGGGACGATGACGCTGTCCGCACAGATTGGAGGGGCTCCCACAAGACCCTGAAAGGGGCTTCGCCGCCTCCACTGTCTGCCGCCTACAAGGATGAACTTTAGAGAGAGCAGACATATCGGCCGAGATCCTGCGGGTCAAAAGGCCACGAGGTCAGAGAGACAGATGCTGAGGGGATAAAGTGTTCCAATACTTTATTTCAGTCCACTCTGTGTCACCACACTGACACGCTCATGTTTTTTTAACTGGACTTTTCAAAGCATTCAGCAAATGTGTAGAAAATGGATGGAAACAGTATAATGGACAGTGTTAAAGGTGGGGTAGGTAAGTTTGAGAAACCGGCTCGAGATACACTTTTTGTTATATTCCATGGAATGCTCTTAACATCCCGATAGCAATGAATATCTTAAGTGCTTTGACAAAAAATCCATAAAAAAAATTCATCTGTGGAAGCCGTAGTACTGTAAAAAGCACGACCAATCATTTTAGCCGGACCGGCTAAAATAACTGGATGGCCTACCTGCCTGTCAGCCTTCCATCTGTGCACAAACTTATCTCGTGCCCTCATTGGTCATGTTCGTGTGTGTTGGAGGAGGGGCTCTGTAAGGAAGTGGCAGATTTTTTCCGGCTGTGTATTTACAAATTCTAGCGCACTCGAGCTGGTTTCTCCAAAATTACCTACCCCACCTTTAAGTGAGGCTGTTTTGTAAAGACGTGTAAAACCTTTGGTGTTTTAGTTCTCATATGAACATCGACACTTTTAGTCAGACATTTTTAGTCAGACATGTTTACAACTTGTATTCTGTTGGGTGCTGACTGAGGCTCCTGAAGCTGCACTGCTCTAAACTCCAGGCATGTCTGGACAAAATATGATATATATTTTATTTTTACCTTGTTGGTAGATCAATCTTTCTATCCATTCCTCCATTGGTGCATGTCTTTCATTGGAACTGTTAACAGTTATATTTAACACAAGGCTTGGGCTGACCCTAATTCATATTTCCATTGGCTTTATTAGCAGTTTTGAAGCTGATGTAACTGATGGTACAGTGTAAGACTGAATGTTTGCATTTGGCAATCAAAGCATTTTTTAGAAATCTTTTTTTATATAAAGTCATAGTGAGATTAACTGAAACAATCTCGAGTACTAGGACCAATTCTCCCCTTTGTCTGACTTTTAATATTTTGCTCATTTCACATTGAGTTACATAAATTGGATATCAATTTTGAAGTTTGCACAATATTTTTTAAGCACTCAATTTTTTCGCCAATATAGTTTATATTGTCAAACCCTTAAAGTGGTTCATACATTTCATTTGAATCAGCAGCAGTAATCACAATTCCTCTAGCTGTTTGCAGGCTTTTCAAATTACAGCTACAGGACCTATTTTATGTATTCTTTTACTTATGGTGACATCTTTATACACCCTACTCTGAAATAAATAGTACTTTGGGAAGTCATTTTATGGAATAAATGCAGCATGTTGATATGTTACCTCCATATGTTGGCAGTCTAACTGTGTTATATCTTGTTAAAAAAAGACCAAAGAAGAAATCTTTGAAAGCCATATCACGAGTCACGACACAGCCTTAAATAACCTATTTGTAACATCCTTGGGATTCTTAAATCTAGAAGTGTTTTGACATTTGTCTGCACAGCAATGCAAGTAACTGATGTGGTAATTTAAATGGATATATTTCAATTAAGATCATCAAGTTACACTAAACTTATATTATGGATTTCCATATTCATAAGAAAGTGCAATGGCCTAATTTCATGTATTCCTTTTCTATCTGTTATTATGAGTGTTGCTTTTCCTTTATATGTCTTAATTTATTTTTTGATGCAGAAAATGGATGAGTAACAAAACATGATGTCAAGCATTAAATCAAAGTGCAATGGCTTTTCTGACAAAGCCTCTCTGTTTGTCTTCTAGCAATACATTGGTATTTCAATGTTGTTTAACAGAATGTTTGATGAATTGTAAAGCAAACTTTTAAAATTTTGAAAACATGAAAGTGTGGTTTTGATAATGTTCTTTTACTGTCTGACTGTGATGATTATTATGTTTTATAATGTAATAAACACCAAACTTTCTGATAAAGAATTGTCCAAGTATATGGTAATTCAAAGATGATGTACTGACAGAAATCCACCACAAGAGGGATAGTCTTTTTTATTTTTTGACTGGAAAACATCATCCAAATGAAAACAAAACAAAGGGGGGACTACTTCTGCTTAGTTTTTGTTTAATTTACAAACATGCACATGTAGGAACATACACTTTAGTTATGCAATTACATTACAGGGTTTTAAGAAGTCACCAAAGTTCAAAGGTTGGTGTAGACAGATTTTCTCAGTTTCAGACGTACGGCCACACACAAAGATAAAGCATAGGGATTGACTGCAGCTCTGAGATTAAGCAGCTCTCCTGCTCAAAGCTGTATGAACTGGAGAGAACCTCCTCTCACAGGAGGGGACCCAAACTCAGTGCCTCATTGGCTGTTGGCCTGGAGGTGGGGATTCACGAGGTCAACTTGCAGTGCATTGCACATGGTTCAGGGCAAAAGCTCCTGAGGTTTCATAATGGTGAGGTACTTAGGCAGGAATATTTCTGGCTTTAAAATTGTGTCATTTCTCACCATTTAGTTCCTTACTGCAAGATTATACGACTAGGTATCCAATGCATCTAACTACATACATGATGTCTTATGCATATCCGATGTTCCACTTCTGCTCATTTGGTCTCTGGACCGTAAGGACTCTCAACAACATCTGCTATCCTGTCTCCCCCCACCCCCCCCACACGTATACACACCTACAGTTTACACAATTCAATCTAAATAGAACAAAAAACAAATTGACTGCTTCAGTGTAAACATCTCATGTAAATACTACCTGGATGTAATTCCGGATCTATGAGTACATGTATAGCCCTCTCTAACAGGCCCTATTGGTTTACTCTATCCTGAGGCAGATCAGGTTATAACATAGCATGCATGCCTTATAGAATAGTTGCACAACCGTCTGCTCCCTTTTTAGCACAGCAAAGGCGGGAGGGGCCAGCTGGGCATGCAGTAGAGAGCATGTGTTCTTAGAATGAATGGTACATACTAATATTACTATTATTACTATAATGTACATGCTTTGCCTTATAATGGGCTTTGCTATTGGTAAACCCCTGAGGTTAATGATGTGATGTGCTCCCAGCTGGGACACAATCCATGCATATAGCAGCCAAGACCCAGCTGCTGACCGAGCAAAACAAATGTAAGCGGCCAGGCCACTGAAAACTGCTCGCCTGAGAATCCCAGAGCCAAGTAAAGTGTGTAAATCACTATCAGATGGTTGCCACACACACTTTGCACCAAGCATGAGTGAGACATACATCCAAGCATCATATCCCTGAAGAGGTTGGTTCAAGAGGCCATTGGCTACGGCTCTGTACCATTAAAGGTCACCTGTTATGCAAAATCCACTTGTTCCTGTCTTTTATTCATAAACATGTGTCCCTTCTGTATAAAGAGATTCTGACATTTTCAGGAAAAACGATTCGCTCACTTTTTGTCCTGATCCATTTATATAAAAACCTGTCTGAAAATGAGCTGATCCGATTTTGGCCACTTTATGATGTCATAACGATTTTTTGGGTTGTGTGACCATTAGCCAATAACCAACCAAGGTAACACCCGCCCACCTTATCACCTGTATCTCCTCCAAAAGCAGGGGTTCCCAAAGTGGGGGTGATGATTACAAATGGTGGTGATTAAAAATACAAAATTAAATGTATTTAAAGACTTAATTTATTATTATTATTTGTATTATTCGGATTATTATTATTAATAATAACGTGTGCATAGATATTTTTCAGAGGCGGACTGGCCATCTGTAGAATGTCCCCCCTTATTTTCATCTAAGTAACAGACAGAGAATCAGCACTTTTGAAACAGGGCTGAAACAGAGGGGATTATGGGATGCTACGATCTGTTTGGTATTTCGATCCCAAACACTCCAGAGATATGTTTTGTATATGAGACCTATAATAAAGTAATGAAAAACAGTATAATAGGGGACCTGCTTTATTAGCAGACTAAAATGTGCTTGAGTCGTGTTGGGTTTTAAAAAATGATTTGATGTTTTTGCCCAATATCAGCAATATTGTCCCTATTTGACTCAACTGTGTAGGTTGTGAACAAATTGCACGCTCCCTTTTGCACACTTTAGGCTTTCCATAGTATACAGTATGTCCGGGGAGGGGTCAACACAGGAAGTGCAACTGCACTCCCACTGCTGCTCACGTTTTCTGACAGCTACTGAACTTCAGCTCCTCTGTCACACTTTGAAACGCTGTCTATCTGCACAAGTATTCGGACATTTTCCAAGACTGCAAATCCCGTCTTTCCCGCAAACTGTTTGAATCGTATTTACCGGGGACGGTCGGTAAAAGGCGGAACCGAGTGTAAGTGGAAACAACTGCCTTTATATTAGGTGGAAACCGAAGTGTTCTCGTGCAACAAAGTTACTTTATGACTGAACGTGCATGTTTTGTAAGGCTGTTTTGAATGCCATGCTTGTGGCGTGAGAGATCACATGGCGCGTTAGTGCCACGTTATAGCTTGTAGCTGTTCAGGCTGTTGTTATTTTCTTTTTAGGACGTAGTGTTTACATGTAGTGCATATAGTCTATTCAATGGGTTTTCTGTTATGCACTTGTGTGTGCTAACGTGCTTGTGTTTATCCTCAAGTTGTGCACAGGCTATATAACTTTACAGTGCGTAAAAAGTGCAGGACGTAGAGGTTGCCAATGCAACAACGCTGTTAATCTCAAGCAGCCACTGTGAAGTGTGTTGGGATTTAAAAAGACCGTTTTGCTATTAGACTTTGCACAAGTAAGACAGGCCAAATAAGGAATGAGCATTTGCGCATAGACGGATAAAGTCCACAGTTGACTTAGCTAAAACAGCTAGTTCTCGCCAGTTCACAAACCAGCTAAGCAGTTATTAGTGTGGAGGAGAGGGCATTTAACTTAGCAGTATTTTTACAAAACTGTAATTGATTAACCGTGTTGTTTAATTCACAGCTTAATATAATTGTATTTGATAAAGTGGCTCTGTGAACCTTAAAGTCCACAAAGAATATTATAGTCTTTGCTGCCTGGAATAACATTATCTCAAACCACCTGTTTAACTATTGTGCATTATATCAAACCACCTGTTTTACAAGTTAGTGTACACACTAAGTACACACTATTTGCATATGTATATTTAATAACTATACATAAGTTACATATTCTGCAACCATAACATGCTGATTTAGGATATGCATGTGTGTAATGTCATCACTTATTTATATAACATAATAAGTCCAGGCAGGGAAATTATCTATGACATCATACACAAATACACACAAAAACATACACAATGTAAAAACACATAAAATCACAGAAAACAGAACAAATATCTCTCAATTCTTACAACAAGTATTGCAATCAAATCCCTGCTGTATATTCTACGCTCCCTTATTTAATTGTACTGTTGTTTGTTGCCCACTCTAAATGAATTTGGGATAAAAGGACCTTTTGTTAATCTTATCTCTTTGGCAGGAGCATTCTAGAGTGTCACCCTGAGGGGAGCAACCTGTAAATCAAGTTTCATCACAAAACAATATGATTCATATGCATAAAGATTATTTCGAGAACAAAGGAAGACATTTGCTGCAGCTATATGATTCGGTCTTGCGATGACAATTTAGTGTGCCCGTTCCTTAATCACTGTATCCATTCATCAATCTAGATCCAAGGGTTGTAACACGCTTATCTTTTATGTAACCATGAAGTTCACGCATGTTTTACTGTAAAACTGTTATGAAACAGGTCATAGGATATACAGATGATAAAATACTTGACTTTGACCTTAACAACACTGCAGCCTCACACCTTGTTACTCTCCCTTTAGGTCCCTTGACTGACCACAGGGGCCATGGCCTTCCTTGGGAGTGCAGTTCGGAGGGTGGTCTCTGCAGTGCGGCCCCCTCTCTCTCCATTGAGCCGGACAACAGCTCGATCTTACAGCTCAGAGCCCACCTCGGAAAAAAGTGTTCCCTATGAGAAGACACTCAAACAAGAGGTCGGCAAGTCCTCTGGGCCAACAAAGCCTTTACCCAAGTAAGCTCAGGGGATAAATAGATAGATTGTGTTAATTAATAATTTGTATTGCTCTTCAAGTATACTTCTTATTCAATTCTTACTTCATGGTGGGATGATTAGGCATTAGGAATACGCACATATCTGGGTAAATTGAGGGTTTGTGCAATGGATCAATACATAGGACCAGTTGATGTAAGAATAATAGTCATGGTGGCCTCCGCAAGGCCTGAACAGATCTCAGGTCTGAAAATGTGGATCGTTTATACAACTTTTAAACTTTTCTTTTAAAATTCAGGCAAGAAAACTACAATTTTAAAGTATAGATCAATATTTTTGGAAATGTGTTTGTTTACTTTTTTTTTAGCAAGACATGACTAGAAGATCAATAACACTGTTGAGTATGAAGATAAAGCCATTAGCCAGTTAGCTAAGTGTTAAGACTAGAAGAGGAGTAAAAAGGCTAGCCTGGTGAAGTCCCATACAAAACGAGCAGCTGTTTTTACACTTTTTTCCTTGTTATGTTAAAAGTGCATCTAGGAAGACTTTGTTACCTCCAGGATAATGTGTTCCTCCTGTTTCAGGTCTTTATGCTAAGCTGAGCTAATCAGACGTTGGGTGGAGGTGTGCTATCAATATTCTTGCTAACTCCTCAGAAACCTTTCCTTTTAAGAAACAAAAATTCCCTAATGATTTGTTACTTGGTTTGATTCAGTGAGTGGTGTGGCTGGCATTGTCCTTGTCCCACTTTTAAAGTCATGTTTTCAGCTCACCTGTAGTTTCCTGCCACCTGCTACAGGTCAGCAGAAGCAGTGGTTATCGGAGGAGGCAGTCTGGGCTGTCAGACCATCTACCACCTGGCTAAGATGGGGATGACCAACGTAGTTCTGCTGGAGAGAGACAGACTGACTTCTGGCACCACCTGGCACACTGCAGGTAACACATTAAGTTCACTGTTACTGTTTAAACCAGTCACTCTTACTCTACACTTGACTCAGAGTATATTCACTCTCCTTACATCAAGTGCTTAAAGTTGTATGTTCAACTGCAAACTGTACACACATCTTTCTGTCTCTGCTTACTAGGCCTGCTGTGGCAGCTCCGTCCCAGTGATGTTGAGGTGGAGCTCTTAGCCCACACCAGAAATGTGATCAGCAAAGACCTGGAGGAGGAGACGGGCCTCCACACGGGCTGGATCGAGAACGGAGGACTCTTCATTGCCTCCAACAAACAAAGGCTGGACGAGTACAAGCGCCTCAAGTCGGTATGTAGTGAGATTGCTTGTTTTTCTGGCCACTAATTTGAAAATGCTAAGCTTTGAGGTCATTTAGGGCTGAATTAGCAGAGGTGGAAAAAGTACCCAGATCATGTACTTGAGTAAAAGTAGGAGTACCAGAGTTTAAGAATACTCTGTTACAAGTAAAAGTCCTGCAATCAAAATGTTACTCAAGTAAAAGTACAAAAGTATGTGCATCCAAATATGCTTAAAGTACCAAAAGTAAAAGTACTCATTATGCAGATTGGCCCATTTCAGAATAATGTATATTATATGTTTTGATTATAATTATTGATGCATTAAAGTGTTCTCAAAGCTGGTAGAGGTACAGCTAGTTTTAATGACTTTGTATACTGCAGGGTTGCTTGTGAATTTACTCCAGGTGTAACTAAAGTCTTATTAAAGTGTTGATTATATTTCACGTTATATATCCAAATCTGCAAAGTAACTAAAGGTATTCAATAAATGTAGTGGAGTACTGTAAAAGTACACGATTTACCTCTGAATTGTAGTGGGGTCGAAATACAAAGTAGCATAGTATTGAAATACTCAAGTAAGTAGCTCAACATTTTACTTAAGTATCGTACTTGAGTAAATATACTTCCCACCTCTGAGAATTAGTATAACTTGTGTAACTGGTTTTCATTTGAAACAGCATTTGAAGTACTGCATTATAACTTACCCTCCATGAAGTGTTGCATTCAGAACAAAAATTATAATATCATATGAATAAAGAAAATGCAGTTTGCTCACTTAACTTTTTTTCAAGTTGGTAATCAATTAGTCTGAATATTGCTTCACACAAAGAAGCCATGGTAAGAGATAATATCATTAATGGTCTGCTGAATTTACAACACACTCATGCATAAGAGCAGGGATAAGGCTGTGTTTGCCCTGATTGTGTGTGTTTGAGGTTCAAAGTTCACTGGAAACTTCACCTAACCATTGCATGGTGTGAAACAAGGAAAAAGCAGCAAACATGTTTTAGATCAACAATCTAATTAATCTCATGCTACTAGTTACTGTAACTTAACTCCTCCACCATATGCCTCCGGAAATGTTATGCAATATGTTCTCACATTATATAAAATAAACGTGATTAAACTGATCATCTCTTAAAAGGAACATTTATGAACCATGCCTTGTCCCCTCGTTTCTAGCTGGGTAACGTTTATGGTATCGAGTCCCATGTTCTGTCACCGGCGGAGACCAAGGACCTGTACCCTCTGATGAACGTTGATGATCTGTATGGAACCCTGTATGTACCTAAAGATGGCACCATGGACCCAGCAGGCACCTGCACCACCCTGTCCAGAGCGGCCACCGCCAGGGGGGCCACGGTAATGGGCCCTGTTTATAATGCTGTGTACACAAGTTCTATTAATTGATAAATATCTGTATACTAAAGTAGTGATGGGAATTACGGCTCTTTGAAGGGAGCCGGATCTTATGGCTCCGTTCCTTTCCGAGAGCCGTTCAAAAGAGCCGTTTTTTTTTTAAGGGGGTGGGGTTAATAGGTTAATCTGCGAAAGAATCACCAAGATAATGATTGACTGTATTGCCAGAAATCTACTTTTACTCACATAAAATGTATAACTTGCTACATGTCTCAGCCAGCCAAACTACTACTCAAGCAGCACGCGTTATGCCATCATATATGGCACATTTGCATTCAGGAAAGCAAGTTCCTTTAAAGGCGAGTGGATTTATGGCAGGCAGACTCGGTTCCCTTCGTTCGTACAAAAGAGCCGAATCGAATCGGATCATTTGCGCACGTCACATCACTATACTAAGTGAATGTTACTATTTGTAATTGCAGTCTCGTCAAATAAATTAGATATTCTTTGTAAATTATAGCGGGATTTGAGTTTCAGTTAAGTTTTGCATACTTGTCTGTGTGTTTTACATCATGGTAATTGTTCACATTAGGTACATCCCACTAATCTCTGTGCAAATAGCTTAATGAGAAATGCTAGAAATAATAATTTAATGAGGTGTAACTTTTCTGTTTGGGAGATTTTGGAAGATCTTTGTCAAAGTTGGTAAAGAATTCTACTTTAGTTCAGCCCGTCTACCTGCCACTCCCGTTTAGCAATCTTTTGTCTTTATAGCACCCTTATCTGAACACGAGAGAGCAGTGTAGAAAGCCATGTCACAACCTTTTGTGCAGCTAAACATGTATTGCTCTTTGAACATATTACGTCTTGAATAGCAATGCGTAAATGTAACGAAACACTGTGTTTTAAACTAAAAATAGAGTACAAAATGTAGGTTTAGGCTTCTATGTTTACATGTACATTAGTTAGAGACAAGCTTTTTAGTGATGATATTCTAACTTTAAGCTTAAATGGAGCTACTTGTGGGTACTTCACAATGATAACGCAAACGCTTTCCAGGAAACCTCAGATCACATGTACTTTCAGATAACTACTACATGTGTGTATAGCATTTTAAAAGTATTTTACAACCTACAATACTGTAGTAGTTCTAACCTGTAAGAAACGGTGATAATATGAAGCGGACTATGGCAAAATGGAGAAGAGTGATTGATTCAGTAAATTGAACCCCTGCCGCTGTAACTGCAACGTTGGATAACATAGAATAGAATTGGGAGGGATGAAACCCTCTTTAATGGTCACACATGCAGAGCACACACAGTGACATTTGTTCTCTGCATTTAACCCATCCTAGTACCAGGAGTCTAGTACTAGCAGCAGTGGGCAGCTATTGTACAGCGCCATACGTGAATATACGTAGATATTAAAGTGCTCTAATATTAATGTTTCGTACAGAAAGTCTCTACACTACAAACAGGGCTTGGTGCAAATCGGATTAATTCATTATCTTTATTGTTTTTCTTTACATCAGGTGATTGAGAACTGCCCTGTGAGTGGTATCCAAGTGCAGACTGATGACCTCGGTTTTAAGAGGGTGAAGGCAGTGGAGACCCCTCATGGGACCATTGAGACATCTTGTGTGGTAAACTGTGCAGGTGAGAATCTGACACCTAACTATTCATCCAAACTAAAGATTAAAAGCTTTTTGGTTTTATTTGACATGTAAATTAAACATTTGTATGTGCTAATCTACATTTAAAGGGGGCTTTTTCTATGAAATGTTTTCTCTCTGTGTGTTATATGCAGGTGTGTGGGCCCCCAAGCTGGGAGAGATGGCTGGAGTTAAGGTTCCTCTTGTTGCGATGCATCATGCCTATGTGGTGACAGAGAGAATTGAAGGCATACAGGTAGGTTCATGATGTACTGTATTATAGTAAGAATAAAACAACCATT
Organism: Gobionotothen gibberifrons; assembly: GCA_943591055.1. Taxonomy (NCBI): domain Eukaryota; kingdom Metazoa; phylum Chordata; class Actinopteri; order Perciformes; family Nototheniidae; genus Gobionotothen; species Gobionotothen gibberifrons. The sequence continues at coordinate 3,896,527 of CALSBZ010004040.1, forward strand.
AGCACAATGTTCTTTGACACAAAACTTATTCCACATAAAGTGGGACCAAAAAGTTCAGCAAGTCTGTATTTATGCTTCTTGAGTTTGTTTACTTTTATTTAACTTGTAGAATCTGCAAAGTGGGCTTTATTAACCAAATGAATTTATACTATGATAATTTGTGTACTTTCATTTTATGGGAGACACTTGTATTAGTAAGTTAACCTAGGTGCCTTTTCCTTTTTCCAAAATAAGGCTACTTGGATTTCTCTGATTATTTCATTCCTTGTGGTAGCCGGAATACCTTCTTCTGTCTGTATCATGTCAGTATGACCAGCAGGGGGCACTGTGACCTAATAGGTTTACACCTGTAATGGTACAGGATGCTTTTAGCGAGTGCTGGAATGAGATGCGTGTGTTTCTATGAGGGAAAAGGATAGTGTCCTGTTTGTGTACTTTAATGCTGAAAACGTTTGCCTTGGGGAGGCAGATATACACGATCCACTGTACCTCTGATTGTTGATCTAGTGCATGTTAGTTTTAGTTAGTACACACACACACACACGCACACACACACACACACACACACACA
>CALSBZ010004040.1:3928525-3945997 GCA_943591055.1 Gobionotothen gibberifrons
ACACACACACACACACACACACACACACACACACACACACACACACAGTCAGACAGACAGGTCTGAGCGATCTAGTGTCCTGTCACTCAGGATTACCGAGCACATCCCCTTCAATCACATCACTGACTTCAACAGAAGTAACTTTGTAAGAGTCTTCTTTCATTAAACAGACCCATGTATAGAGAACAATATAAATGTCTGCACTCCACGGTACGCTTGATCGCTCTCTTCTGTCTTTCCTTGCTTCCTACCTTATTCTTCCTTTTTTAATTCACTGTTTCACTGCTTTGTGGTATTAAGGCAGTGGGTACACCATTAACATGTATCAAACTATTTCACTGGCTGTCAGACTGAGTTCTGTACATGCATCAGTGGTTTGACAAGTGAATGTACTCCTTGAAAACAAAGCAGTTATACTTCTAGGCCTGTGTGCAGAATCAAATAATGCCGAGCAAGATGGAGTATGAAGTTGATTCATTTAAGTTACAGCCCAAAAGCAGTTTAACGTCTTTAAAGAGGCCCTATTATGCTTTTGGGAGGTTTCCCTTTCCTGTAGCGTGTTGTATAGGTTTTAGTGCATGTCAATGGTCTGCAAAGGCTAAAATCCCAAAGTTCCCCCCCCCCCCCTGCCTGAAACGCCTCGATTGGACTCCTTTGTTTAATTCCGTAACACAATGACATCACTATGTAACACGTGAGCTTCAAACTGTACGTGATTAAGTTGTGGGACATCTCTAAGCGGTTGACAAATCCCAACAGAGCCGGCCAGCTAACCAATCAGAGCTGAGGGTGAAAAGAGCTGCTGCAGCACACATTAAAGTGTGAAAACATGTCAGAGACACAAAATACAAATATGAACCTAAAGATTAGCACAATAGGGCCCCTTTAATTGTCCTCGTTTTTTATTTGAGCGCTCGAAGGTGGGTGAAATAATATTTGTAAATCCTTCTGTGTGAATGTATTCATTATGATACTGTTCTGAAAATGCCAGTGGGAATTGCATTATGCTTAACAACTTGGACTGGGCTTTGCAAATGAGAAGACTCTGACCTGCAAGGTTTCATATAAATGTCTGCAACAGGTGCTTTGAATAATTTGGACCAGCACACTGTTATTTCATTGTGTGGTAATAGCAGCACCTGGCTAGAGCTTTGGATTTAAATATACTGTGGAGTCACTTTAGAAACCTGGGGGCATTCATCTTAATAGAATACAGTGAGACTGAAAGTGCTGCATGGTTGCTTTCAAAAATCATGGACTAAATGCAGCCAAATGCAGGTCAATAATGGATCTGGCAAGTGTGTGTAACACTTCACCATTCCAAGTGAGACAAGAGCATCAACGCCATTCCTGGAACATGGAAGTAGTTGAAATTAAATGGTGATGAGAGAGAGAGCTCTTTTATGTGTGTGTGCAGCGGCGGAGGGAGAAGGGAGTCAGTCTGTGAAAATGTGCTCTCTGGGTTACGAGGAGCTGACATTGACTCATGAGTGAATGGATTGCTTTCAGCGTTTTATAACTCCAGCGCCGTTCTCTTCTGTCAGATACGACTGCTGTGAAATTGTCTGCTCTGGAGTGCTCCGTCAGCTGGGAGAAGAATTTTTTTTTTTTTTACAAAGAGCGTGGATTAATTGGTCGTCTAATTTCCACTCTGTTTTAATCTCCGTCATCCTCCTCATCTATATCAAATGTAAATTCCCTCCCCACCTCATATTTCCATGCTCTGATCTCTCTCTTCCTTTCTTTATCAGGTGAGTGCCGATTTCATAAAGAGCGGCGAGTTTACCCTGGAGAAGATGGGAGTGACGTACAAGGCCAAGGCCCATCTTAAATCTCCATTTGACCCTCAGAACAAACGCGTCAAGGGCATCTATGATTGAGAAGGACCACACATGTGAAAACTGAAGAAAACACTCTGGATGGAGAGTGAGGCTGGGAGAGGTGCAGCTTACAAATATTATGCATCATAGCTTAGATAGATTATATGTGATATAACTGGAGGGGATAAAATAAACTTTTTTACGTCTAAGATGTAAATCAAAATACAAAAGAGGTGCTAATTTAGTTCTTCTTGTACAAATGTTGATTGTTAAGCTTTACATTTTAAGCCTGCTCTGGGTTTAAGAGTAACACTTGTGAATGCTCTCATGTGAGAAATATTACTATGAAGACACACTATAGAGGTGAACTACAGTATCTTTGCTCTAGTAGTCAAAAATGTTTTTCCAGTACACCTGGATAAGTCCCTCGCGTGATCCTGCCATCTTTGAATAAGCCTGAGCTTTTTTCTGGATCGCTTTTAATTACTAAAATAACCTCACATGATTAGGTCGTTTTTAAAAATAGAAACTAAACTGAACAATATTTGCTCTTTTCAAACAATCACAAGTACGTTTTGAAGCCTTAACACTAGATAACTCAGGGAATCTCCTTTACATCTAGTTAATACTGTGAATTCTCTATTGGCAGCACAAGCTTTGTGTACTGGTGCTAAAAAGTAAATAACTTTAAATATTTAGGCATGTATAACAGTCAAGTTTTTCCCTTTTTTAAAGTGCTATATTTTAGATATTAAAATAAAGAATTTCATTTATCCTATGAGGCCATATTGTACCATATTGGGGAATCAAAGTGTTTCCAAACCATTCACAAGCCCTTCTGGCAGTTTGAGTCAGATTACAGTGACTGATGCTGTTGTTGACAACAGTGACTAAAACTGATTTTCACTCTGTAGTATGGTATCTAAATCTTAGGCAGACAGTGTTTATAAAAAAAAAACACCCTGAGGCATAGTTTATCCAGCCAGGGAGGAAACACTGCTGGAGAAAAAAAATACTGGATAAAGACAAGTTATCAGAAAGCAGCTGTTACAGATAGAGCCTTTGTTTTCTGACCCACCCCCTCTCCGTCATTGCTGTCCTCTTCTGCTCCATACTGCCGTCGCTGCTGTTTGCAAACTCAATTCTCTTAAGTTCGTTTCTTACCAAATGCCATTGTCATTTAACAAGAGTTATCTTCCAATCCAGGCGCTTATTTGCTGTTGTTCTGCTACTAAATCAAACTCAACCATTTGTACATCTGCAGGAGGCGACAGCACATTTATCATCGCCTTGGCCTTTTAACATTTCAAAATGTGATCTTGGTACAATGGACTAGTGAGTTTGACAGGACTGTTTTGTAGATTTCTTGTAATTAAAATGTACATTTTGCTAATACAACTAGCTTCATCTGTCATCTCACTCAGTCATTTAATGTATGCCACATGTATACACTGTGTGTGTACTGTATAGATATACACTATAATAATCAGCTATTATTTTATTTGTCACCAACTCATGGTTGTTGTAAGGAAAAGTCTTCAAAGTAAAACTGACAGAAAAAGAGAAATCACCGGTCAAACTCTTTGATGGCATAATCATGTCTTAAATGCAAGTATGTGCAGTAATTCAAGATACTAATTCTGCTAGTTATGTCTTAAGTCTAACGACAAACATATTTTACATTCAACACCTGTGCTTGTATCCCCTTTCACTAACAGTTCAGGCCAAACAAGAAACACATACAGTGTGAACAGCACATTAATAATTGTGTGAAAGCAGGAAGTCCAGTATGGCTACTACTCGCCTCTCCAATGTGTGTTGCTGCACGTTCAGCACAAAATGTTTACTAATGTGGAATGATTCATTGATTTCGCCCAGAAGGCCATTAATCATTGAAATGGTTGTTCTGTGCAGCGGCTTAGGTTAATAACAAGATTTATTTGGGAAATGTTAAACAGACTGACAGAAACTATCACTACTGGTCCTCTACACAATATGTCAACAGGTATTTTTTCCTAATTCAGTTTATAGAATGTCTCTCTCCATGATGTGAATACTACAAAAGTACTGATGATAGAAAGCATGTGATTCTTATGCTGTATGCAACATGTCTTAAGTGAATTGTTAACCAGTTAAATTAACATTAATGACCAGTAAACGTGTTAAATGATTGTTAAACCAGACTTATTTAATCTGTCCAAAGCAATTTGTGTATTAATAAATCCCTTTTTATCTGCCAACATTTTTGTGACATTTATTATTCAACACACAAAAACAAAGCAAATACACACAGGACGCAAAAGAGTGGGAAAAATACAATGCTGAACTGAAGCAGTGGTTAAAAAAATAAGTTATTTACTTTTGAATAATGTTACACTTTTGTCCCAAGCACTAATTAGTGTGCCACATTTTTGTGTTACATGACCATTGCCATTTCCATGTCAAGTGCTAAAACATTACATATGAATTATCATTCATTTGGGAATACTCATAATAACATATATTATAGATATTATACAATAACAGCGAGTAGTGAACATCATCCATCCCCTAACACAGAGATAAAACTATAAATTCTGCTCAAAGGAGCTTCTTTAACTTTCTCCAGGTTAGCAGCCCTCTTGTGGGCTGAAGCAGGCCGTGGTGACCCCCTCGCTCAGACTTGGGGTGTGGGGGGTTTGCTGGTGGGGGGCGCCCCTCCCTCACAGGGGTAGCGAGGTTTATCCAGGATGGAGGTGACTACTGGTACAGGCTTCTTGTCCCACTCCCCCTGGAGAAACAGATATATGATGTTGGTCACATTTGATCGTTGTTTGGGGGGAAAGTGTTTTGTCCTTGATATTTTTGCAGGTTTTATTATGTGACAGTTTTTACTGTACAGTTCATCAAACCTGCCCAAAAAAAGTATTTGTGGTTTCTAGTGAACTTTCTTTTACGGCACATAGTTGTTCAACTGTAAAATAGCTGCTTCAGCTGAGTCAAGTCCAGTTCCCCCCATAAACAGTGTTTGTGTGTGTAGTTTTTTATTTCAGTTCTGTGTTTTGTCAATTCCTTCCTTTTGCAGTGCTTATCTTTGCCTACAGCTACATTTAGTTTTCAGCATTTATTAAGAAATCTAAATTATTGCTTTGTTAGACAATGATTGATGTCATTCTTTAGTGCTCGTTTTTAATTTAATTTATGTGATTAATAGCTGTACTCCAGGTTGATTTGATTGTTATTTAGATCACCTGTTGCGCAGGGGTTGGCTCATAATGAATCATTTAGAGAAGCTTGGTGCATTTAAGACACAACGCCCCTTGTATTAGGGCTTGAGAGAGGTGGGTACACCCAGCACTTTTGATCTTTTACCAACTTATCCTAATTTTAGCAGATATTGTCACCTAGATGCTCTGATCTTTAGGTGTTATTGAGACTTCTTTGCTGTCTTAACTTTTCTGACTGACGGTGATTTAGAGCATTCTGAAATGCCAGTCACTTGTGTAGAACAGGACAGTTTCAGGCCATGGCTTTCGATTGTGGATTTCAGCTTTCAGTTGTCTCTGTTGAACTTCACACGTTTAATGAAACTCTTCTTTTGGACAAACTCCAAACAGTTGGTGTTCTTCATTCATTTCTAAGCTTTCCCCTGCGTTATATTAAGAATCGACACCACAATGACGTTAACACTGAGAGTCGACTGTAACCTTGACTGCTAAATTACTTTTTAGAATATTTCACGCATGCCGGCCTCACCAAAAAGATATTGTTAACAGTCTCTCAATTTCTTTCCAGTGGTGGCATTGATAATGAAACACGTGCCAGTTTTGTCGTAATTAAATACACCATTGCCGCTTTGTAAAAACATCAAGCCATGCTCTCTTTCAAGAACATGAGCCTAATGTTTCAAATGAGGTTTTCAACGTTTTTGATATTCTTTCTCCCAGACACTGGACCTGATGTTATAAATCAAGGAGGACGTTTTTTCTTCTTACATAAAACCTTGATCAAGGCCTCTAAACATGTTTGATCTCGGATTGATTTATTCACTCTGATCCAAACATCCTGTGAGTGTGTCTGTGTTTTTGTTATAGTTAACAAGCGGTCCGTTCAGCCGATCTGACTATTCTGTCCGACTGATGCCTGCCTTCTGATCTGGATAATTGGCGGCTTGGCAGTCGATTGCAGTGTGTGTGTTAGTGTGTGTTAGTGTGTTGTCTGGGACTTACAGGAAAGAGGCGTGCACTCGACTGGTTGCAGTGCATGGAGATGGGGGCTGTGTTATAAAGGGAGTCCAGCACTTCTCCACTGAATGCGTCCCACTGTAGTTTAGAATACTGCTCCGTCACGTCCACATCACACACGCAATGGTCATCTCCGTGGAACCTAGAGGGAGGGCAGGATGGAGGGAAGAGAGAGGTTGAAGGAAAGTCGATAAAGAGGAAGGCAGGGAGATTGAGAAAGGAGGAAGAGATTGAAAAAAGCAGATAGAATTGGCATGAGAGAAAACACAGTTTCACTTTAAAGGACAAAACATCTGTTTTTTTGCGATTAAAAGGAGTAATCACAACTCTGGTTCCCGGGAGCGAAGGAAAAGAGTGACTGTTGATGCCAAGAATTGCTTAGTCATACAGGAGATGAAGGGGAATATGTCAAATTAATGAAGGACGAGGGGCGCACGCAAGTGATTTCTGAGAGAGAGATAGATGAGTTTGTGCTAGTGTTACCTGTTAATGAAGTTAAAGTATTTCTGCAGGTATCCTGAGTCAACGTGGCTTTTGCAGAGCTCCAGCTTAGTTCGAGGGTAGTAGTGAACGTAGTTAACACACATTTCATCCATGATGCCAAAACCTCCCTGAGGAGACAAAGAGATTTAGATGAAGATGGAGGAATGTGCAGTATAAAGAGCAGATGTAGGTATTAAGGGGGAGAGATGGAAGGATTATGAGAATAAAGGAAATGTGTTGGAGAAAGATAGAGGGGAAAAGAGAGATTAGAGAAGGCAATACTCAAGATTATTCCTTATGCTGTCGCCCAAAGTGAATTTAAGCAATATAAAAATAGTGTACCGCTCACCAATGTAGGCTTGCTCCTATCTTCTGTGTTATACGTACACTTAGTTATGAGGACGTCACCCTGCAGGATTAAGCAGAAACACAACGCCATGTTCATCATATTTCATTTTTAACAAAGCGCAATTGGATAGTTTAAGGTTATTGACAAAAATGTTAGATCCAGTGGCCAGTATTTGTTTTTTGTTTTGCTGTGTGGAGCTCAGCTGCTGTGTTTTTGTCTCCAGAGAACTTTCTATCACATCACACATTATTACAGCCTGTCCCTACAGTATTTTCACTCCATTTAACCAGTTAAACCCCACGGCCCCGCGGGCGGGGGAAAAACGCAACATCTTGCAAGAAACAGTGTTTGAGGGCTTCTTAACATTTAATAAACTATGAACGGGAAGAAACTCAGCTATCAGACAATATTAACCATGTTTAGCTAAACGAAACAAAAGGGTAATAACAAAGGCTCTGAATTAGCCCTGAGCGAAAAAATGCTAACGCAATTAGCACAGAACTCAAAGTAAAATACCCTTATTACTTATCAAATCTGCACAAACAAGATATCGATTAGCAAGCTGAGATTCCACAGATTCCAGACATGTAAGTATTATCACTGAGCGATCTGAACTCGCGACAGGGGAAACAAAAACAGACATTTGATAAGTAATAAGGGTATTTTACCTTGAGTTCTGTGATAATTGCGTTAGCATTTTTTCGCTCAGGGCTAATTCAGAGCCTTTGTTATTACCCATTTGTTTCGTTTAGCTAAACATGGAAATTCTAGGAACTTCCCCTCGATTCTATTGGCTCTAACGGTTAAAAAGAGGTGTCAATCATCAATGTCGACCAAGGGGGGCCATAGATATGGACAATGCACCCAAATGACCCCAGAAGTGGGTTTTTTTCTTTCTAAATCTCTCTAAAAAGGTCAAATGTCACTTGTTTTGCATCAATCTTGATACAGGGTACTTATTATATGTTATAGTTTGGATTCCTATAGCTTTTAGTCTACTATCCCATCATTCAAGGGTGGTTTTCACTATAAGTAATGTTCTTTTTTTGGACGGACACAAACATTTACTATGTTCAATCTGAATTCACTTTAAAATAAAAAAATTCTATAATTGATTCTGACTTTTCTACATCCAACTCACAGGTTTATCATTGCTTTGAGAAAAAAGATTATTAATTTACCCCTTTTTAGAAGTGAAGTTATAGTAATTTGTTCTGGGAATGTCATTTTTCTGAAAAATAGGCTCGGGGCTCAAGCGTGGTACTCTAATTCAGAACTTCAGGAAAAATACACCTGGGGCTTGACCGTTTAGCCTTCATTCACCATTTACTGTGAAACATTAACAAATCTAATCTTCTCTTAATACAAATTCTGCACAGAGAAAAACTAAAATAGGCAATGCTTTATTAAATTGCAAGCGAAGTGATCAACATGTATACTTACAGGTAAAACATTTGTCATTTTCCTCAGAACTCGGATCGTCTAAAGGCGAGAAGAACAAAAGAAAATTAAGTAATTAAAGGGAAAATCCACCAAACATTTAATTGTGTACATATTTTCACACCACATTTCCCTCTCTATCATCTTGAGTTTGGACATAATCGTAATTTATTTAAAATATGGAAAGATAATGTATTGATTTTGAGGATTTCCTTGGAGGCAGCTTTCATAGTTATTAGCTGTGTTGTATGTGTTGTATGTGTTTCTATAAGGTTTTCAGAAAGTGGTTTGTTCATATGTCTATAATGAGGATGCAGGGTTTGAAACAACACCGCCACACAGGTACACAGATTAGTCAGACATCAACAGCAGCTGGAGATTCTATCTGGCAGTCTAGCAGATGTCCTTCTCTGCCCTCAGTGTGTGTGTGTGTGTGTACCTGCCCCGGGATATTGCACATTTAAAAAAAATAAAACACAACAGATGTCATCTGCTCTCTCCCAACAATGTTAATGTTGTTGTTTGTCAGTTTTGATGTTGTTTTGACAATCAGGAAGTAATTTTATTCTGCTTTGAATGGAATTATTTACTGCTATACCTAATGAGGCTAAATCCAGGTCAGAACAATTGTGACTGATAAGAAATAGGGTTATAACTTTCTGTAGAAATACTGCTTTCATTAAAAAGTAATCAGTTATCTGCCACCTATGTATATTAACACCTGTTTGATTAAATACTAAAACACTTTCTATGGTAAGTAATTCCCTTAATTAGCAGTATTTTAAAGAAATGTTTTAATAAATCATTTGAAACTCCTCGTTTGCAGCAAGTACCCAAAAGACCATCAAGTATTAGCTTGTCATTTTCAGCTAGTTATAAAACATGCAAAATCAAAGACCCTTTTTGAGCCTTTATTGTAATGAGGTGGCAGCTTATTATTTTAAAAGGTGCAGTAGAAGCAGAGGATAATCTGTGGCATTGCGGCTCAGTGAGATATGAAGTAAGACTACCTTCTTTCAAATCTAATGAAGTATAAGATACACCGCACAAAGAAAGTTCTGTGCACAGATTTCCTCCGGGTAAACTGAGCCCCGCTGTGTCTCACCTGGTAGTGTGTACTGAAGTGCTTGTCCTCCTGGACCACCTCCAGCTCTTTGCCTGCCCTCACCAAAACAGTCCTTACCCCCCGCCCTGCCAGGTGGGTGTGCAGCTGGGATGCAAATATATAGATTCCTCCTGAAGGCAAAGCCTAGATATACAAACAGACAGACGGAGAAACTTTCAAGGTCAAGCTCCAACTGAGATTTTTGTGCTTAAGGGACAACAACTTGAAGAAAAATATGTGGCATGCTCGATGAAATATTTATCCATAGTTCTTATTTGAACCTTAAATAATGCAGTGAATATGGGGGAAATGTATACATACAGTCTGGGTACACTCGGAGGTGCAATATCCACTGAGGTAGAAGCTGTTTTGTTTAGGTGGGACAGCCATGATGGGAGTATAGACAAGACCCAGCTCCATGATCCCTGCATCGTACCGCCTCAGACTCGGGGTGTAATGCAAGCGTATCCCTGAAGAGTCACGACGGCCTGCGAGAAACAAAATCATGCAATATTTAAATATGTAGCAAAGTCAGTTTGCTAGTAGGTTATGGGTATGTTCGGAACAATTAAAAGGAAGTGTGCATAGAAGAATAAGAGTAAGTGCAGTGTTGCAGAATGTGGTAAAATGTGTGAGTCTAAGTGTGTACTTTATATACCAGATATAATGAGAGGGTTGTGGTAATGGACCTCCAGACGAAGGAACCTTGAGGAACTTGGTCCACCCAGAGGCAGCCCTGCATCAGGAGGATAGTAAAAAGCCTGCAAAACACACACACACACACACAATTTTTGACTGTGAAAAAACTATAATCTGCTCATTTCCCCAACTGAAAAACAGATTTAAATGTTGTATTTTCTGGGGAAGGAGCTAAAATTCATTAATGTTTCCATCCTTGCTCATTCTGTTTAAGACTGACAATGTCAGAGGATGACAAAATGAAATCACCCAGATGTAAAACTACTTTTCAACCATGTGCCAAGAAAAGGTCGAAACACAAAACTGGTTATTTGACGGTTGTATCTCAACCTTCCAGATTTACTTCCATTCTGAAAATGTAATTACAGGATTACCCATCCACCTCAATTATTTGCATATTAATTACTCGCCCAATGTTGTCCTTCAAAATGTGATTCCATCTTGGTAATCACTACTATATTAGTCTTATTGATTTTTCTTGCCCACTCTGCAGAGATAATAGATTGTCTCTCTAGCTCTACTAATGTGGTACTGATAGTCTTCCTTTTCTTCTGGGGTCCCTCAGGGCTCACACCTGGGCCCCCTTTCAGGTCATCATCATTCACTCCACAGTTCACTCCACAGTTCACTCCACAGTTACGCAGATGACACTCAACTAATTGTGTCCCTGGTCTTGGACAATTGAGACCAATGCACCAACACTTGTCCTAGCAAATGTTCATTCATATTTCTTGCTGTTTGAGTTTGTATATAAATGTTTTTTGCACTTGTTGTAAGTAACTTTGTAAGTGATGTAATGTAATGGTTCATTCCAATGTTGGAAAGTGGCCAGTAAAACATGCCTTGGCACAAACTTACATAATCAAATATTTTCTTTCCATCAAATGTATTCCTTGACAAGGACTTTCAAATGTCTTCAAGGCCTTTTGGAAATGTATGAGCTGGCTTAAACAATGCTTATTGATTATCTCTACACATCGAAAGGTTGTCTTCTCATATGGATGCACACTTTGAGGCACTGGTTGAACGTGTGATGTATTTCTTTCTTTCTTTTATGCTCGTTGGATTCTGAGCTATTCTGCTTAGCATGGCAAAAAACTAATTTCCACTCACTTCTGGCCCCATGGGCGTCAAACCTCCTCGCTTTTATCGAGGAAACTTGATTTCATCTTCATTCATCATCGGTCTTTTAATTTTTCAGACCACTTGAAGACTCTGCTGATACACACAGTTTGTAATGGAAGAGAGAATTGTTTTATATAATCTTGTTAAAGTTGTAACAGTAAAATCCTTGGAGACTTGCTTTCTCCACTACAAACACACCACTTTTTCTCTGCCATTTCTTTTCACTTCACATTCTGGCAGTGTAGTTCATTACTGTTTCTCTCCCTTTTCAAACTTCCCTCCCTCTATTTTCCTGCTTTCTCTCTTGCATTGTTTTCGCAAGGCCACGTTTTCCTTCCGATGCAGTGCCGGGGAGAAGGAGACAACACTATTAGGAGGTGATGAAAGAGGCCTGAATATTTCTCACCTAATCTTGTCTTCACAGCTCAAAGCCCACAGAAGGCATCCTGCTTGTTTTTGTTTGGCTGGCAGATAATCCAATCAGAGAGGGGCCAGGCTGGCTGTGATACAGTGGGGAGCGGAGCAAAGAAATATGGTGACAGGCTCGCCGCTCCCTGTCCTCTTTGCTTTATGTGACCAGCCGGCTGCCTGCCTGCTTGGTCAGCCGGCTGGTTGGTAGCTGTGGTACACAAGTGGACTGAATTAATGTCTGATAGAGGACCGACTAGCCGCCTGAAGACACAGGTGCCATTTTCTCTCCCTACTATTTCAATCGACAGTTTTCCCTAAAAAAAATAACTGCAATGTGTGTGTTTCTTATAGAATAACAATTCAAGGAAAAAAACAACTGTGATTTTTTACTACATTTTAGCAGGCTGACTCATAGGCTAGATGACTGTCGGGGCTGTAGCCATGATGTTGGATATACTCGTCATTTTGGCCCCTTGGGGACAGCAAAATAAGCTGTCACTTCACACTGACATAAAAAGCGCTTACAGAAACTTTATAGACTAAGGTTAGCATTGGTTTTACAATTATAGAATCCAATTATCCCTGTCATTCCCAGAAAAACTATCTTGCACACAATCTTAGTTTCCTCAGTAGTATTCAGTTATTCAAGAATATCAGCCCATGATGACCACTTGTTTTTAGGCTACAATGTGGTTTTCATTCTTTGACTTTCTGTCAAGTGTCGACAAGTTTGTGATTATTTGCATCATGTGAGCGTGCTTCCCACATACAGACTGTCTCCCAGCTCTTAATAGACTTGTGCTGTGTGTGGGATCCTCTTTACAAGGTTTTTTGCTCAAAGTGGTAGGCTTGGATATTACTTGTGTTGTTGCGTAGGAGTATTTGTTTATCTCTCATAATAGGAATGAGGACACGACCAAAATCAAGATTTATTCCAACTTTTTTCAATTAGACACACTATTATGTGTAAAATGTGTCAATGTATATGTGTTTCTGCTTTGACTAAAAATGTATTTGACTTTGACTTGTAAGTGTTGCGAATATGTTTGTAGCACTGTTGTTTTAAGAGTATAAGGGGTACATGTAGTCAGTGGAAGGTGCCAATGAGGACTGATGTAAGAAGATGTGTGTGGGTGTCTGTTTCCCATCATACCTCAGCACCCATAGCCCATGCAGCGAGCACATGGCGGCAGAAATCGAGCTTGTTCGGCTTCATCTTGTCATCGCAGGAGCCGCTGTACTCTGGAACGTCGCCTTTATCTGCAGAACATTCGAACACTTCCATGTGGTGCACGATGGCCTCGTTACCTGGAGTTATCACTGACTCATACTGACAGCAACAGAGAGAGAAGTGTAAAAAAGAAAACAAGTCATGTTGTTTCTACTTCTAAAAGCTTTTACCTTGGACAGGTACATCAAAAATGAAAACTCTGAAATAATTGTATGCAACATAATGTGTGAAAGCTTCCATATCTTGTAATTCAAAGGCATTCATACCATAACAATGTGATTTTTGGGCATGTTTTCAGGTAGCTTCTGTATGTAGCACCAGTAGGTGGTCTCCTGATGTGGGATGATGACGTTTGGCGACAAGACATCCAGCGTCCGCACATCTGGAGGCAGGATGGGTGGCAGCGTGTCGGGGCGCAGCATCAGCACAGTCTGCATCCCCGTGTGGATCCGGGACAGGTTCAGCTTCTCCAGAGAGGCAAGTGGTTCTTCCAAAAATCCATAGATGACGTGCACGGTTCCCTCCTGACAAATCCCACCCAAAAAACAGATTATGTTTAGTTGATACTAAGCAGAAAACCAACAAATCTTGTGTGGTTATTATTTGGTTGAATTTTCCTATGAAGGCAAAAAGAGATCTTCTTTTTCATTTTGTTGTCATGGTAATGACCATTACTTTTGTGTCTGCAACTTGGAGGTTTGATGCAGCACCATGGAAACCATAATCAGTATATTCAATTTGAAGTGAAACGGCAATGAAACGCACACACAAACATTAATAAACTTTCACATACAGGGTAAATGTCCTGTGCTGTTATGTTCCACACGTGTGCACTCAAATGCCCTCTTTACCGCCTTCAGTACTCTCTCTTCCTCGCCACCTGCTAACTGTCAGGTTCCCTCAGTTCAGGACTGACTGACTAAATCAACAAGTGTGCTCGCTCTTTACATGACCTCTTGGAGAATCGACAAGTCACATAAATGTAGAGGAGAGGATCATCTTGTAAATCAGTCAAATATGTATCCAGCTCAAGGTTTCATACAGGTTTTAAAAGGTGACAATGGGAGACTATGGACAGCAGAGCACTGCATTGGAGCATGTATTCTACTGTACTCAAGTACAATTGTAAGTACTTATTAAAAAGTTATTTACCTGAAAAAGCTCTTCCATCACAAGCTTCCAACACATTAACGCATCAATAATTATATATCAATAATATAATGTAGATTTTTCTGAAAAAGGAACCTTGTGCAGAAAGAGTACTTTTAGTATATTTTGATGCTAATACTTGTGTACTTTTACTCAAGTACATTTTGAAATGCAGGGCTTTTTCTTATACAAGAGGATTTCTACAATGTATAACCAAGGTCTACTGTAAGTACTTTATACACCTCTGTAAGGAAGCCATTAAGGTTAAGAAAACAAGAGCTTTATGCTTTGGTTTGTACAGGATTACATAGGATTACCCTGACATTTGCATAAACACACACACACACACCCACACACAGTCGAAAGAAAGTCTTCACACACCTCTATGAGGTAGTCTCTGGGATCACAGGTGCTGAACGGTCTTTTGAAGAGCAGGTGGAATCCGTCAGGTTTGTGTTTGGCATCCAACAACTCGTAGTCTTGTTGGCTATCCAATGAAACGTGGCCCTCACTGTCACTCCACGCATCCTGAGGGACACATGTTAACTTTAAAACAAATCTAACCTGCACATGGTATTTAAAAGCACATTGTTATGAGCCAATCACATTTAGTCCAGATTTCAATTATATTAGGCTTTTGACAACCCTTCTTTAACTGAGAGTCTGAACAGTTGAACAGCTCATTTCAAAAAGGAGGGGATCAGGTTTCGCAATGAGAAACTCATTATTCACCCATTACCTTAAGACATGTTGTCAAATCAAGCAGAGAAATAATAAAGTGGCTGTTCTTTGTTAATTTTCAGATTGACACAAACCTACACACTTTTCTCAAAGAAATCAGTGTACCTTCCCCACCTGGTGTTCAATATTCCTGTTCTCTGCCAGGAGGTTTTTCAACAGCTCCGTCTATCCGCTCCTGCTATGTTTCTCACATTCATATCTGTCCAGAATAACACCTAAGATCTCTGTATTTCCGTCTCCCTCTCTGAACATCTTATATAACCGCTATAAACAAACGGCAACATATTTTTATACATGATTAAAAAAAGAAAGAAGTGGGCAGTATACAGTATGTGAGTTGCATGTCTGTGTAGAGAATTTCTAAGACTTGGAATTGTTAAGTTTGTGGATAAAGGTTATATTTTGTTATGTTTAAGTTAATGGCAGTTGGGTCCACTTCGTGTATTTGGCACCTCTGTTCAACCTTTATGTTTGCGTAAGTTGGAATTCCTAAAAAACATGGTATGGTGTGTTAAACAATAGTTCCACATTTTTACAATTCTGTCTTATGGCACTGCTTGCATATCCATAGTAACACAATTAACAAGTAACCATTTTTGGTCACTTTGGCCTTTAAAATCCTTACATTGTGATTCAATTGTTTTGCTAATATCAAAGTTAGTTTATTATGGTAATGATATAGTTACACTGGAGTTTATCTATATTCTAGTATTAGCAATGTGGAACGTGTTGCCATAAAAGACTGCTTATGGATTTGTGAGACAAAAGTCTCAGCCATCCCTTCTGAAGTTGAACTGAGAGCAGTTTATGGAGTCCTGCTGGCCTAATCTCAGCAGAGAATCACAATATGGTGTATGTCTGCACGAAAAAATCAATAAAAAGGAGTCAACTGCCCATTTACTGTAAAAAAAAAAAAAACAGCATAGATAGTGGTAGTGTTGGTTTTGGGTGTTATGGTTTATTATTCAAAAGAGTGGTGTTGGTCTAAGAAAGTAGAAGAAGAAATCTGTGACCTTTTACTCCTTTTTCATTTTTAAAACCATCAAAACTTTACATTAACATTCCTCAGTTCATATGACATTTATATAAAATAAGAGTAGTTCTATATTAAAGTCCCTTTCTGCTGATTACTTCGATCGAGGAACAATATTTTATAAAAGTTTAAAATGTCCTTATTTCTCGGCATTGACGAAAGGAACTATTTAACTCTGCACACATTGCTTTTAGTTGTGAGGGATTGCTCAGCAAGACATGTGGCCAAAAAGTGAATGAGATGTGAGAGACATTTTATACTTTAGCCTTCATTTTAGAGGGACAATGTGTAATTCAGAAGCTGTCCCTGCACCATCTGATGTATGACCTGATAACTAACCTGCTATTCATGGTGAAACCACAAACCCTACAGAGCAAACAACTGAAGTCTTTGTTTGCTGACCGATCCCCATTTGGTAAATACTAGAACAAACAGGTAGTTTTGTCCACACAGGATCCTCAAAGGTTGAACGCACATACACTAACCGACCAGATGTTAGTCCTACTACTGTACCTACAGTATGTTAATAATATAATACAAATTAGTCAGAAACGTTTTTTTCCAATGAGCAATCAGAACAGCTGCTCAAAAATGTATCTGCAATTTGAATTCACCCTGCTAACTTGTATTCATATTTCCACATAACCCTTGTGGACAAAATGTAATTTAAAAAAAGATAAATTGGAATTTTACAGCAACATAAATTCTAAATTGATAAATTTATCAGGGAATTTCATTTGTTAAGGAGGCTTGTGTTTGGCAAATATAAAAATGAGGCATTTTACACATCTTAATCAGCACAGGATTCCATTTTGATATGCTAATACCTGCTAATGATTCCCCAGTGAGCTTCAGCTATTAGTGACGTTTGAGTGATTTCCAATTAGCTGGGGCCGATAGCATCCTTTGTGACTCTGTGATCAAGAAGCAAGCAGTCCGCCGGCTCCTCGTGCAAAAAACACCAATCTCACGCCCTGGGTACCGCAGACAGATGAGGGAAACCTCCTTTCCTCAAGGACTTCATGTAATCCATGTGCATTTATGAATTTGACACAGAGAGGAAAATGGAAAGGGAGACTGAGAAAGACTGTACAAATATCCGATGCAACACCTCCTATCAGAAACCTGCTGGATTTCCACACCTTTTAGGAGACGAGCCTTGTGTCATTCTAATGTTTTGTAGATATAACGACAGCTAAAGACACATCTTTTTAGCAACTTTTAATGTTCTTTTAGACTTTATTATTTACCTACCTTTATATTGGTTTATTTATTGTATAGGTCTTAATCTTTTTATTTGTATTTCTGTTGTACCTATATGTTCACTTTGTGTTATGGGGTTTTATATTTTATATTGTTGCATCGACTCAGTTGTCTTGTGTCTTATCTGTCAGAGAGAAACCATTATTTATTTCATTTTATTTTTATTATCATACATTTTACCTCCTTGTGTCTATTAACTTGATCAAATGTTATATTTTGCTGCATGTACCTTTTAAAGTTCTTAACAAATAATCAGGGGGATTTCTTGTTGTTTGTTTTTAACTTGTGATGTGTCATTTTGTAAAGCACTTTGAGCTGCATGTGTTGTATGGAAAGTGCTATATAAATAAAGCATTATTATTATTATTATTATTATTATTATTATTATTATTATTATTAT
>CALSBZ010004040.1:3964349-3974355 GCA_943591055.1 Gobionotothen gibberifrons
GTGTGTCTGTGTTTGAGAATGTGTGTGTGTGTGTGTGTGTGTGTGTGTGTGTGTGTGTGTGTGTGTGTGTGTGTGTGTGTGTGTGTGTGTGTGTGTGTTTTTGGAGCTATTGTCATTATCTATTATTATCTAGAAATGATATGTTGTTTTCTATTAAATGAACACATTGGCTGAATGCACAATAGGGTCATGGTACTTAGTATACCATAAACATGCTATGAGTATTTTTGTTAAAGCCGAATAGATTTCATGGCTCCATGGGGCTGTATAACAAGCTGTAAATACAATAATGACATATTATCATTTGATATACATTCGGTGGACAAAGAGGAATAGTCATTTAGACATTGAGTCATTGAGAATAATATTTGGAGGGAATGATCTGGCTTCTTAGCTGGTTAAAGCTTCTCTTTAATCACCAGCTAGTTGGTAATATCTCTCTGCTGTTTGCTGCTGAGCAGGTGGCAGAAAACTGCCTGCAGCAATCAGAAACAACAGTGATAAGTAAAGAGTGAACCAAAACAGTAGATTAGCAGGACGTAAGAAACAGACAAAACACTCAATTAAGATCAGGGGATTTGCAGAGTTGGGGGATAATTCACTGAGGGTTTTGTATCCTTTGTTATTGATTCAAACAAATATTAAAATATTGATTAGTAACACTTTAAGCCCATCGTTATGATTAGACAGATTTTTGATATTTAACAAAGCTCTAACTTAAGCAGTACTGTTAGTGAATATTTGATAAAAGGCCTGTAGTACATTACATCACTATATCTCAGTTTAAAGGTGGGGTAGGTAATTCACTTCAGAAACACTTCTTGTTATATTCCATGGAATGCTCTTAACATCCCGATAGCAATGAATACATTAAATGCTTTGACAATAAATACATTAAAAAAATTCATCTGTGGAAGCCGTGGCGCTGTAAAAAGCATGATCAATTAGCCGGCCCGGCTAAAATAACTGGATGGCCTACCTGCCTGTCAGCTTTCCATCTGTGCACAAACTTATCTCGTGCCCTCATTGGTCATGTGCGCGTTCGTGTGTGTTGGAGGAGGGGCTCTGTAAGGAAGTCTGAAGGAAGGGGCACAGCGTAGTTTCAAATTCTAGCGCACTCAAGCTGGTTTCTCCATTCTTACCTACCCTACCTTTAACCCAAATGTCAGACAGGCATTCAAACTCCTCCATTTTTCCGTTCTCTGTTCCTGAAAAGTCCCAAAATCACCACATGTAGCTCTTGATTTAACTCTAAGCCTATAACGCTCTGTTCCTGATGTTCCTTCATATTGATTTGGTTGGTGGACTGTGTGGCCTGGAGATTGGATTAGAGTCCTGCTGTATTCCTGCCTGAGGGGAGTAGCTGTGTTGTCTGTAGACAGGGCACATATACTGCAGAGACAGACTGATCTATTCTAACTTTATAGAGCCTCCATGGAGAGAAATATCACAATGAAAGCTAATGGGGTTTAGACAAGATATCCACAGAGGAATTCAACATGGTTTAAAGGTGTTTCAGGGTGAGAAGGTCAGAGCTGTCAGTCAATAGTACACACATAGACTTGTGTAGTCCATGTACAGACAGGCACACATTCAATGTAAATTGCATACTGGGATAGCAGTAAAGAGCATGACTGTTTGCATTTACCTCACTATTCTTATGTTTTCATCATTTCAGGGTGTGTTCGTGTCACAGTTGAGTTATATCTTGACAACGTCGGGCTATACTGCTGTGTGCTTGCTGCTGATAATGGCTCGCATCATTGAGTCATAGCTTAGCAACAAGCCTGCTGTCCTATTTTTGGTTTCAGGCAATTATCCACAATGCAGTGTGATTGTGTGGTCCAATGACACTTCCAGATTGTGCATGTAATGAAGGGGAAAAGGTCTGTTCCCACATCTGTCAAGTGTCTGCAGGGTTTTCCCCAAATATACAAGAATGTTGCTAAACCTGGAAACTGAGTCACAACTTTCTCCACACTGACAGTAGCACGCTATAAGAAAAGGTAAAATAATAGATGTATTTAGAAATGCAGAGCTGATCTGTACTTGCTAAAACTGGATCATAGAGATGAAGCCAAAAGCATCACCAGCAACATGATTTACAGATGTCTAACTCTTAATGTCAACATCTATTCCTATATATCACTGTTAGAAGGTCATAGAAATGTCATAAAATGCAATTTGAGGATTGGAGAACCTGTTTCCTATGGTATTTGCAAGATTATTCAAGAAAATATCCACTGATTATAAAAATGCATGTTTAATGTGCAAATTCTGAGCTAGCAAAGGCAAATATGTTTTGCATTAATAGTAACAACTGAAAGCCTGTTGCCATTGAGCCGTTAAGCTCCATATACATATTGCATAGTGCCTCAATTCTACATGTAAATGTACTTCTGTGTGAAAAAGTTCAGTTCAGCGATTAGTTTTGTTTGATTTTGGCTGCTGTTGTTGTGTAACAGATAACTGCCTCAGTGAGCAGGTAAGGGTTCAGATATTGTTTATGGCTGCTGCGGGGCTCCAACTCTTTAGTTATGTGACAGCCTCAAATTCTTTACAATGTGAGGAAGGCAGAGAAAAGCAATTACTTTTGACAACCTGAATGACATTACAATGTTTGTGATTAATGCGAGTTACTTTCAAGAGTAAAATGAACATTTAAAGCCTCCATGCCCAAGGCTTCTTCCTGTAATCCAGCTGCTGTGGAGACTGAAAAGAGGTAATTAAAGGGAAGCATTGATCTAATAAGCTGAGAATGAGGTCAGTTCAGTTTCAAGTCAATCATACTGCTGCAAATGTTCTTATGACATTCTGGATCATTCAGCCCAGTCATTTCTACCCGCATGGAAACTAATATAATAATAATAATAGATTTAATTTGTTAGCGCTTTTACAGGTGCTCAAAGACGCTTTACAGATATAGTGAAGAGAAAAGAAAAGAAAAGAAAGGAACAGTAAATAAATATATAGTTAAATAATACAAAAACAATCACACATTATATAGCCTACCTAAATCTACAAATTAATTGAAGACTGACTGTCTAAAGGACTAGGAAGATCATACTTTTGGTATTGTGAAGCACACACAAAGATACACTGCTTAAATGAATTACATGAAACAATGAAATATTGAAAGCAATATTTGCATATAAGCAAGTAAATAAACGATACAATGCAATGGCAAAGAAGCAAGAGAGATAACAGTAGATCCACTTGACAAATCTGCAGAGCTCAATCAGCTAACCATAGATCCTTTTGGCTTTGTCTTGACCTCTGACTTAAGGGCACAGATCACACACATCTGTTTCCTGCTGATTGATTCTTCATTAAGACATTTCTCTCATTAGGGAAACAATGCTCTCAGAATGCTGATTCATTGTGAAAACCCTCACTTAGCCCTTTTTCCAAAAAATAAGCTAAGATTCTTCCTGAACCACTTCTGGTCAGGGTTCTTGGAATCTTTATGCCAGTTTTAAGCTCAACCGTGTATCAATGATGTGTCATTAACTTAGGGTGAACAATGTAGAGCGTAGTGAATAAAAGAAGAAAGATGGCGGATAGCATTGACTTAAACCGAAAAACAAGTATGGACCTACACTTACTAAAATCATTGAACATTCTTTTTTTAATCAGGCAATTTCTCACTAGACTTCTCTCTTTGTGCCTTTTCAATCCTCTATTTCCAACCTGTAGAGCATGACAAGGCCACTGAAGATCTCATAGTTCACACTTCAGGTCAAGTGCCAATTGTGTTTGTTGACTTGTGAAGCCCTCTGAGACAAATAGGATTTGTGATTTTGGGCTACATAAATAAACTTGAATTGAATTGAAGTGCTAATTTTTGGTTACTGCCGTTAACAAACTTTCGGATTGAGCACCAATTTATTTTTGGTCACAATGCTTCAAACTGTTAAAAATCAATCAATGTAATGTTGGTGGAAAAGGTTGTATCACAAGTGCAAATAGTTTAGTATTGCTTTTATAGTATTATTGTGGTGTTCTGTGTAGGCTAGTATTAACGCAAAGACAGCATTTAGATTTGTTTTAGGAATTATTTCCTTCCCAAGGTTGGTGTTATAGTACCTGCGTTTCATATTTCTATTTTTAGATTCAACCATAGACTTACGGATATGTATTTTATTACTTTTAAAGCAGTGGGCATGAACAAAAGTCTCTGGGTTATAATGCATTTGGGGTCCTGGCTCAGTGCATGCATAAGAGATTATATATCTGTTTTCATTCAACCGTGTGCTCAGCTTGAATATTTCACATCCCTTCTTCTTATGCACACTTTCCATCTTATTAGTCATCCAAAAACCCTGTTTTCCTTTGTCTTCATCCCTTCATCCCCTGTTTCTCCCATCCATTCTTCATTTCCATCTGTTTAGGTATCACCTTTCCCCGTCTGTCTTTCACACCACCTTCTTCATCCACTCCATCACTTTGTATCTCCATTTCACAATCATTCATCAAATCCCTTCCTATCCCTATTACTCAACTCATCTTGACCTTTTTTTCCCTCTCTCTCCATGTCAATTAGCCACTCGCTCTGTCTTTGTTTTCTATCACCTGCTCAGTCACTTCAACTCTCCTCACTACCACAATCCATTTATCTCTTTGCTCTCCTGCAGCTTGTTTCTGTTGCTGCTCTGCTGTTGAATGCTGATGTCCTTCTCTCTCTCTCACACTTCTTTTCCTTATGTGTTTCAGCCTGAGATCCCATCTATAATATGAGCAGCATTTGTAGGATGATTCTATTACATGTTTCCTAACTGCTGGATAATTCAATAAGCACCACTGAGATGACACACAGTTATAATCTACTTAATGAAGCCACTGTGCTGATTAATTGTGTGCTTTCTCTTCCGCCATTTCTTCTCTCCCTCCTCTTCTCTTTTCCACTCTTTCTCTCTGCCCCTCTTCTGCCATCCTTCTCTCTTCTTGCTCTCTGCAGGGTGTTGATGGAGAGCCATTCGAATGACAGCCGGGACAGTGGTCATCACTGGTGGAATTCTAGCTACGGTTATATTACTCCTTATCATCGCAGTACTGTGCTACTGTAGGCTACAGGTGAGGCCACAGCTGCTTTCAGACAGTGTTATATTCCCTGTATTTTCTCAGAAGGTTTGCACGAGCTGTGAGTTAAAGGTGTCCTTCAGAACCTATTCATAAGCATAGCTGCTTTAATCAGGGAAATTGTGTTTGTGACCTCAAATAGCAAGGATAATAGGCGTGTTCCTTTTAACCCAAAAAACGTAATTGATTAGTGTAGCAGCATTCTGTGTCTGCCAAGGCTTCTCAAGCTTAGGTTTTACTGCAGTCGAAAATGTTTCTAGAGCTGTGTTTAGAATTGCATACAAATACCGCGATAGACAGGCATGTTCATCAGGGAATAGTGGCCCTGATTTGTTGTACTCTTAAAGACAATTACATTTTTGTAAGGATAGGTGCCCTTTAAAATGATCATGTTCCTGTAAAACACACTGATATAGGTTTCAACAAAGAATTGACTATTTACAGCCATGCTAGCTATTCAATGCTCAGCTAGATGCTACTGTCCGACATGCTAACAAGGACATCTCTAACGTTCTGGTATTCAGTAGGTTTTATCTTGATAGTGTTGACCATTTTAGTTTAGCATTTCAGCATGCTAAGATTTTCTCATTAGCACTACAGTTGTTATGATCCTAAACCACAGTATTGGACAAATGAACGTGATGATGGGACGCGAAAGAAAGTCAGGGTTTTACCAAAGTTAACACGATTCATCCTGAGGGTAATATAAATGTCTGTTCCAAATGTCAGGGTTATCCATCCCAGAGACTAAAGTGGTGGATGGACTGTCTGATGAGACATTGCCATTCCTTGGGCCATTCTGCTAGCGTAGCTAAAGTGTACATTTATGGTAATGAGGCAAACACTCTCTGTGTGTCAGTCATGGTCCTGGTCTTTGGCTGTCAGAGCATGTAAGCTTGTACATTAAAGACAGAAAGATCTTAAGGTAAATCATCTCTTCTACAGTGAGTGGAATAGGAAAGGTCCAAGATTGCTACAACAAGAAGAATAAATGCCATCACCGCACCCAAAAAGAAATAGCCATAATATCTTTGATCTTTATGCATCGTCATCATGATCCATCTTTCTAAGGGGTTGTGCTCGGATATTCTGATGTATTTAGGTGAACTCCAGATAGTTTGAAATATCACACTAACAACACCACCGGGAAGCATTACTACAGTTTGTGGATTGCTATTAAAGCATGTGGGTTTGTTTCTGTTTTAAATGATGCCGTTTCCATTCTGTTAAACTGAACTACTCCCCTGTGCATTTCACTGCTTGGCCTTTCAATAGTGTTAAAAAATATGTTTGGCAAACAAATTTGAAACAAATTCAGTTAACAAAGAACCTCATCATATCAAGTTTTAAAATAGTTTCTTAAAGGATATAGTTCAATATTTCTGGGAGTATGCTTAATTTATGTTTAATAAAAGATTGATATCTGTCCTTTGAATTTAAGGCTACAGACAGTTAACAGGTTGAAACAGCATAGCTTGGCTCTGTCAGAAAGTGACAAAATCCAGCTACCAGTAACTGTAAAGCTAACTAATGATCTTGCTTCTTTAGTATAAAAACTTGTGGTGGGACAAAATGCTGTTATTGCCGCTATCTTAAAGGTAATGGGCACAAATGTATCTTTTTGTGAGTCAGCAGGTAGAGAATTAATAGCAGGGTTGGTGCATATCCAGCTCCTCCCATGTGTCGAAGTATCCTTGAGCACATCACTGAACTCTGAATTGCTCCCAAATGTTAGGCCAGGGCCTCGTATGGCAGCTCCTCAATATGCACAACATCTCAGGATTTGTGGCGGCAAGCATTGTCAGACAGTACTGGAAAAACATTATTAGTAGAATATAGATGCTGACCTATATGGCTTTAAGTGCATTTCAATGAACTTGCCAAATAATGTATTCTGCTGTGCTTCTGCTAACACCATGGCCATGCAGACTTTTCAGTGGAATAAATGCCTTTTGTTTTCTCTTTATTGATCATTATCTTTCTGTTATGCCACTTTTGAAACTCTTCTTTTGCTCATCTCTCTATTTGACATAATTTGGTCCCTAATATTCTCCCTGTCTCTCTATCCCTTCTTCTTCTGTCATCTCTGCTCCCCATCATCTTTCTCGCCATCTCCTCCTCCATCCAGTATTATTGCTGCAAGAAGGAAGAGTCTGAGTCGGAGGAGGAGGAGCCAGACTTCGCTGTTACGTCCCGCCTCCCTCCGGTCCACTCCAATCACAACATTGTGGCGGCTACGGCCGCCGCCTCCTCCATCTCCAATGGCCCCGCCCTTTTCTCCACCCCTCCCCTGGCCAGGAAACTGACACGCTCACAGACCTTCTGTCCATCCTGTACGCACTATGACCTGCCTTTCTACCTGCAGCCGCCCCCTCAGCCGCAGATCCACCATCAACCAGATGGCTTGAGGAACGGAGGCGACCGGATCAGCTACCGCAGCGTGCATCAGCAAGATCTGGACCTGCCAGTGCCTGTGAACATTTCAAACTACCGGAAACCAAACCTGGCCCGGTCGGTCACGATGAGGGACATGTTCACACGCAGCTGCAGCATCAGCACTGATGTTTAGCTGGGTGAGGTTTGAACTCGTTGTCAGTATGTGCTCAGATGAATAGGGATAGCCTAAACAAGACTCTGTTTTTGTCGTCTAGACCAGTTTAGTCCATAGTTTGGTCTAATCTTGTCTCCTTCTACTGGTCACCTTTCGCAGACTGAAGGACTCCGATGGCTCTCAGGACAGGATTTTCCAAGGTACTATGCTCAGGTCCAGGACCTTACACTTGAGCCACGATAGTTTAAAGTATTGTGGATTTACCAATAACACAAACGTCTTGTTTTTGTTTTGTTTTAAATAGCTCTTTTTTTAACAATGAAAAAGGAATTTGTTTAACCATTTGATAAAGTTTGTGTCTTTTACTCGTGGCCTGAAAGACACACAGATTCCCTTAATCAATAATCGGCTTGGGATTCTCTCTCTGTCATAGCTGCTATACTAACAAAATATGATTAGGAGAAGTCCAGTCTTTCCCTCTCCCGTGATGGGATGATCTGCCTGTTCCTCCATCCACAGATTATAAAGATTATAAAATATCACTCACCACCAGTGGAGGAAGGGGGGATGTCATGTTTTAGCTGCCATCCAATGACATTTTAGATAACTTAGGCCATAATATTTTAAGACATAAAGGGCTCGCAGAAGATGGAAATCCCTGCTTGTTTTCCACAGAATTTCATAGAGGTCTCCATTTTGACGGTAGACTGGTTCCTCTGAGTGTCTGCTGACACAAAGAGTAACACACTTCAGCAGAGACGGACCTCTGTGTTCATGCAGGCGGAGTGACTGTAGGTGCCAAAGGGGGATACTTTAGGTTCTTGCATTTGTGTGACTGTTCTTGCATGTGTGTGTGCGTGTGTGTATAACTTGATCAGTTGTTATACCGAGATTATTATTCCATTCACTTCAAAACAATCTTTCACCCCCCCTATGTAAACCAAACCCTGTGGTGGGTTGCAATAACATTTTAGACATTTCTTGTAATGGGTGAATGCATTGTATTAGTTTGCCCTTTAAATGTATGCTAATGTGAAGAGTGCTCCAACCAGGTGACAAAACCTATTTTGTAAATGTTTATTTTGCAGATTAAGGCTAAAACATAGACTGAAGTTGTAATTGTGGCAGTCAGAGGACATTTTTAAGGCAAGGCTTTATAGTTATTTTAGTTCTTCTAGACTCTTCACTGCATTTCTTGTGTTGTCTCTGGTTTGATAAATGGATTCATGGGCTAAAGATTAATTCCCATTTGAAGGCACATCTTTAAGTATTTAACAGGCCATAGTACACACTTTAGTCTCTCTCTTCTCTCAACTCGATGGACTGAGAAACATTTGCTCTTCTCTGAGGTACTCAGAGAGTTCCTTCCCGGGATTGTTTTTATTTTCTGCACTTGGCTGACCGGCCTATAGCTCGAGGAGCAGTTTTATGGACACAGAACACACGTTTCACGAATGAAATGATTTACCGCTTGATTTCATGAAGAAATGCTTGTGGCTTTGTGAGGGGCCTAAAGCTGATTGGATTGTCCCTAGCCCCCCTTTTAAAATGGATGGTAGATGCTGTTGTACCCACACTCCTTCTCTCTTTCTCTCTCTGTTGATTTTATCAGCGATCATGTTCATTAATATTCCCAAAGGGTGAAACAGTGAGTGATTTTTTTATAAGTTTTCCTCTTGTGACATGTGCTTTCCTGCTAATACACTACAACACGAACACACACACACACACACACATTTTCACACAGTTCTCAATGCTATGTTTTCCTTCCTTTTAAACAGATGTGACAGTTGCACAGGAAACTTTGTGCCATAATGATTTACTAAAGAGAAATGTATTATTATTATGATTATTATTATTACAAGTGTATATTCAAATGCAGTGTTGCTTTTTCCCTACAGTATATGAATTACTTGCTTTATTTTATGATCCAGCTGGTTTTTCAGACTCAGTACAGTGAAGCAGAAACGTTTCTGTCCTTGTTTCTAATATATAACTAACACATTGTTGCTAATAAAATGGTGTGAAAATCTTTCTGAACTGTTTTGTTGTAATTTCCTTAAATTAACTGTTGAGTCAAATGTTCTCATGGTTCAAATTCATGTTCTAATGTTTGTGGATGAATGGCCTTGGAATTCATTTGTTATATTTAAGTGTGTTAAAGGGGCCCTATTGTGCTTTTTGGGGTTTCCCCTTTTTTGTTATATTATAGGTTTGTGCATGTAAATGGTCTGCAAAGGCTAAAATCACAAAGCACCACTTTTTGAACATGAAATCAAGTAAGCATGTCACGGTACAAAATACATGAACTCTGAAAATGTGCATACGCTGACAAAACTGAACCATTTACTTTTTATTAAATGTATTATGTCAACA
>CALSBZ010004040.1:3979355-4010242 GCA_943591055.1 Gobionotothen gibberifrons
TGTGTTTGTGGACTGGACATGACCTTTTCCTTTTTTTGAAATCCGATTTAGATTTAGAGCTCTGACCGGTGGCTTTGAATCAGTCTGAGAGGCATAGGTTTGTGAGCAGTTTATTACCACATGAATAAATGCCACAATATCACTGTCAGATTATGCTATGATTTCCCCAATCAACAAGTGAGTGGGTTGTTTCAGACAGACAGAAAGAGGTAGAATATGCATGTTGTGACTTGTGAGAGGGAATCAATAGAGAAATTTGATGAAGGCAGGGACAAGAAAGTCACATTAGATTGTGCTATTTCGCCATCTGGTGGTCCAAAATGAATAGTGCCTTCTCTGACACATGTCAGCTGAAATAGGGTTTAGTTGTCCATCAACTAGCCAATACTTAATGTTAACCGTTTTGATTGATCCTTTGTGCTCAAAAGAAGAAAGCTAGAACACCCAAAGCAAAGGGGTTTGGAGACGAAACGCTAAGCGGTCCGTTTACATTTTAGCCTAAGTGCTGATTACCATACATAACAAACAAATTCACTATTTTGGTTATGTTGAACGTGTTTGATATTTTGAGAACACACAAGCGTGGGCTATCTGTCACTCACGGTTGTTACCAGGGTAACCAAATCGTCTTAAGTCCCGCCTCTCGGTTTCAAGAACCAATCCCGTCTTCAGAACGAGTCTGTTTACCGTCAGCCGCGAAATGCGAACGTCCTATTTTCTGTCCATATCATAAGGTATTCTTTACTGCATTAAAAAGACCATTACACACTTATTATTACGCTATTTTCATAACATTTAAGGCAGTATGAACACTGAGCAGTCTGCTGAATCCAACTGCAGTCCAAATAGGTGTTCAGTTTCAACACCGGAAGGGAATGACTTGAAGAGCGGAGCACTGAAAAGGTAACTTGTTAGCAGTTAGCATCAACGCTAGCTAGCCGACCTATCGTCTGCCAGCATCGAAGATAGCTTTATTATCAGGGATTGCTGTTGCTGAATCGTTTGTTGGCAATTTAAGACATCATGTGTGCCGTTGATGTTTCTTTAAAATCATAATGAGATGTCATATTCTGTCACTGTAGCATTAACCGAAGTGAAGTGAAGTTAGGTTTACATTGAATATTCGTCAGATATTCACTCCGGTTTGTCTGTTCTCAGTGGCCCTCGCCTTTGACAACATTTCACTTGTCAATAATGAATTGCTAGCTTGCTCATGTTAGTGAAGATGATGCTAATCAACTCGGATACATGTGTCTAATGTGGCACAGTTCTTTAAAAAGATGTCAATGTTTTGTGATCCAGTGACACTTCTCTGTAGTATTTTAGTATTTTATTTAATTTAATAGTAATAATAATTGCAATAGCTTCAATGTAATGTGATCCAGTGGAGTCATTAAACAATTGTATTGCTACACTGGACAAGTAGGAAAATAATAATTTGATTAAATTGTGTTTTTTGTATTTTATATAAATAATCTTTATGAAAAATCAGCTGTATTTTTTTTGGAACATTTTAAATAAGTAGTTGGTTTTACAAAAAAAAGCAATACATTTGATATTTTATTATAGTATCCTCATGTGAGTAATGCTTGGTTTGATAATCATCATTATTAAGCCATAGAAAAGAAACAGATAAGTGCTTGGCTTCACATCTAAAGTTTATTTTGACTGGGGCTATAATCCAATAAATAATATTCAATATTAGCTTTTTATATATTTCTTATCAAGTCAAACACATTGTGTCCCTAACCATAGATTTCCTCTTGTCTTTCCTTAGAACTCCATTCTCAAAGTTTAAGAGAGTAAACTCCAACTTCAAATCACCTGTAAGTAAACCCCCTCTCTGTCAGTAACACACACACACACACACACACACACACACACACACCCACACACATAAACTACACCAAATCGCAGGCGCACATCGACGTGGAGGAGCGAACTACACACACACACACACACACTACACACACACAGTAGTAAGTAGCGCCACAGGTGTATCCCAGGATCATGGTTGTTGGTTTTGCACCTGACAGCTTCAAGTCCCTGAGAGTGCTAAAGTTAGCCCTGCAGAGGAGGTGGCAGAGCTGGAGAGGAGGAGAGAGCAGCTGGACACAGAGATAGCACAGCTGGAGGCTGAGTGAGTACAGCTGTGTGTGTTTTCCTTCCTCAATCTCTGTCTTCGAGTTCCATCTTAGGTTGGGAGTAGGCATGCTGTGTTGATGATTCAGTTTAGTGTTAGAGGGAGGGAATCAACAGGGTTGGTCTCCACTATTTATAGCGTAAAATACCTATTATGCATGTGTGTGTCCTAAGGCTAGGCAATATATTGATATTGTGATATGAGACTAGGTATTGTCTTAGCTTTTGGGTATTGTAGCATGTCTAAGTGTTGTCTTTCCTGGTTTTAAAGGCATCATTACAGTAAAATCGGTCATTTTCTGAACTTCCGAGACCACTGTAGCTCGTTTGTTATTTCCCTCCACTCACTTATTCTACTTCCACTTACTTATATGCACATTACTCATAATTTATCAAAATTCTTATCCTACACAATAGTGTCCCAATAATGATATTGAGGTATTTGTTCCCAAAAAGATTGTGATATTTGATTTGCACTATCTCGCCAAAGCCCTAGTGTGTCAATGTCTGCTCTTTTTTTTGCCTGTTTTGCCTTCATATAGTTTTATTAATCTAATTTAAGATGTTTTAATTTTGTGTTAGCTGTTATTGTGTATGAGCGTTTTTAAATATAATTTGTTGTGTGAAATGTATGTGTGTGTTTTTAGGGGATGCAGAGTAGAAGAGCTGGAGCATCATATTGATATGCTGCATGAATACAATGACATCAAAGACATTGGACAGTCTCTCCTTGGCCGAATAGGTAAGAGAATTGCTAGTTAGACATTTCAATACACTACTTTTAACTAGCATTTTACAATTAGTAAAACTAATTCGGGAACAAGTTATATTATTCAATAGCGTGATCATTATTTTCAGCACTACTTTTAGCTCAATGATTTTGTTCCATTAAGCACAATGCTGTTCATATTCTGGGGCACAGTCATAGGCTTCCAAGCTAACTGAGGTGTGACAATTTGATAACAACATGAACAACCTCCAATATTTAGTTATAGGATAATATAATGCCCGACTTGTCTTCTAAAGCAGCCATTTTATATTTTATAGGACGCATCCTCTCTTCCCTCCAGTAGTAACCTTTTTTTATCCACGACAGATCAAATACATTTTTCAGTTATGACTAGTGAGTCATCTTTTTTATTGTCTGTTGATGCGACTCATGTTTTACTCCCCATGATTCATTTTGGAAACATCAGTGTAAACTCTGTACAGACCAGATTCAACATACAATATGTCTCTTTTTGGTGTGATTTGGACCCAAGGAACACAAACTGCACTAATCGGTGTTAAAAACCTTTACAAAAATGACATTAGAATGCCACTCGCAGACTTCGTACATATATGTGCTCCTTGGAAGATCCAATCTCCTGAATCGGGAATATTTGCTTGTTTTTATTGCTAAGGTCTAAACAACACTTTATATAGCTGTTGTAGAGTTCCCAAGAGGGTGCGTTCACATGCACTTTTACATTTATTCCAGCACCACTATCTTATAAAATGTAAACAAAAGTGAGACATAAATAATGTGCATCTGTCTCGTGAATAGAATCCTGCTGCCAGACAGAAAAACAAACCAAAACTAAAACATGACCTCCTTAGTGAAGGTAGTAAGATGATTTTTAAATCTTTATATGCCAAATAGTTACATTTAAGTTACTTAAGCATACACGATAAAAAAAATATGTGAATACACTATTATCTAAATAGGTATTTCAACTATAGCTCATAGTAGTCTGATTGCAGTACATTGAGATTGGTAAAGATGTAGGTTGTACATCCAGCCACCAGAGGGCAACATACCAGTGTCTCCGTTTCCTCTGTGTCTAAATCAAAAGCCCAAGTCTTACATTTATATTCTAAATGTAAACATAACTATCCCATAATGTACACACAATGTAATTGGCATGCCTCTTAAACCTTCAAATCAATCTGATTATTTCCAAAAATGTCATTGGGTAAAGTGCGAGCTTGTTTATACTTGCATTGCCATTTCATCTGGGGTGCATTTTATTAAATAGTCACCATAATCTCAAATCATTGATCAGATAGCAGCTAGTACAACATTTGCAGGCCCGATCTCAGAGGGATCAGAAAGTTGTGTTGACACTTCAGCCTTTCCCTAGGACTTGTGTCATACCTCCTGTGACACCGCATCACACTGTGTCAATCTGACTATCAGGGCACACACTAGTATAAGGAACTACGCTACAATGAGTGTTACAACTATATTTGTGTGCTTATGGTGCAACTGCATGAAGTGTGTGGAAGTGTGTGGAAGTTCACACCTTGCACACTGTGAGGAAGGCTTTGGTGAATCACAGCCAAGTCACATTACAGTATGTGTGTGTCATAACAAACATGACTTTTTACCTACTTTACATGCACCTGCTTGCGCATGGTGTCAAATTATTATTATGGACCTGATGCACTGTTTAATTCTTTGCGACACAAGCACAACACAGAGTTCTGGTTAATAAGTAGTGTCACTTATTTAGTCACTTCAGCTGACGAACTGGGCTGTCTTTTATTTAAATATAACAATATTATTAACACGAAGGGAATGCAATTAACTAGAAGCCGAAAACTAAATGCATTCAATCACAAACAAACTTTTGTAATCACAAATAATTCTTTAAAAAAAGGGATTTTTTTTCAAGTTGTTTTCAAGAAGAGACACACCTGGTCTCCTCATGCAGGTTTTAAATCTATACTGTGAGCTAAAAGCTTGCTATCTCTTTAAATGATCTCTCCGTACAGTACAGTGGAGAGTCAGGATGATAATGACCTCTTAGTGAATGGCGATGGTGTTTCCCCTCTAACACAATGGCAGTCTTTCTCATCTCACACACACACACACGCACACACACACCCACACACAAATACAATCCCTGTCTGTCATGCAGGCACATGCATACACTTTTACATGCTATCGCTCTCATCCCCCCTTCCTGGCTCTCTCTCTCTCTCACTCTGTCAAACACACACTCACACTTTCACAAAGAGTCTACACTTAAACAGTGAGTTGCTCTTCTATGCTGTTATTCTGAGAGAGAGGGGCTGTGGAGGGAAAGAGGGGACAAGAGGAGATGCCCTGCAGTACCCTCTAAAGACAACTGTCCCTTTGTCTGTCCGTCTGTCTCTCTGTCTTTAGGTCATTGTCACACCCCCCATGAAATGTCTATTTTTGCCTATAGCCGTAAAGATTTACAGACACATTTTCAAACTGTTAAATCTAGGAGTTTTCCTAATCACACATTTGCCAGCATTGTCAGCACAGCTTTCTGAATGATGTAAGCAAAGGTAGAAATCTAGCTGGCGGGGCTCATTTGCATCATATTTGAGATGTTGTAAATTAGGCTTTAGAAGGGTTTGAACTCATTTTTAAAAGATGATTTTATATGTAATCAATGAGAATGCACATAAATAAAAGTGGTCTGTTTTTTATTTTTCAGTAGCGCTTTGTATACAATCTTTTTACCAAGTACAAGCCCTGTGTTTAAAGTGAGTCATCTGTTTGGTGCTGCGATCGTGGTCTGCTCAGTGTTTTGAGGATTGTTTGAAAAGTAGACTAGAGGGAGTTGACCCTGTAATCTGCTGAAGGGTCTCACCCTGGCTTTGCTATGTTTTGCAGCTGCTGTGAGGGGGACCACCACGCGAGAGCTCTACAGCCAATTTGATCTTGAACTGGACGACTGAAGACAAAAAGTTCAAATGAAGGTGGTGAGAAGGATTCCTAGGAATAAGAGAGGAACTCAAGACCAAAAGGCCAATTGTAAATAAGATGATGGATTGGACTGAAGATGTGTCTGTGTTGAACTCAAGCGGCTCCTTCAGACAGACATTTTGACAGAGAGAGATCTCAGTAGGAATGGACATGATAGGAGACATGATATGATATTTATAAAAGGCCATTTACTCAGAGCAATAACTTAAGGCTTTAATTTGTTTTGACATATGTGTTTATGTAAATACTGTATAGTTAGTATTAAGGTATGCATGTTGGCTGCCTGAATGTTAATTACTTTTCTGACTTTGGTTTGTTTTTAAAGGAAGGAAAGGAATGCTAGAGTAGTTACTTAGAGTGTAAAAAGTAATTACTAACTCCTTGTATAAAATGCTTTGTACAATGACAATAACTTGTAATAAAAAGGGCACACAGACCCCCACAGACAGCGTGTTCCCATATGCACTATTAAAGTTCAGGAGGTACAGATGCATCATTGTTAGAGCACCCTTTTTTTTGGAACAAACTGCTATGAACTTTGTCAGAAGGCGTCACAATACACTGACAATATTTTATATTTACCCGTCCAACTATTTAAGTAAATGCATTTTAAGTGTGTGTTAAAAATGAATACATTTTTATTTATTTTAATAGACTTTTATAACAGGCCTGTCTTCTGAATTAAACCCAAAATATGACCCACACATTTGCTAACATCTGACCCAGAGGGTATTAGGTAATCTACAGTTTCCTGTATGTCCCCACATGTTCAACTAAAAAGAAAGGGTTGGGTGCCTGCTTCCTGTATTTAAAAAAAAAAATCCCCAAATGTCTTCTTCTTGACAGAAATGTCCAGCATATGTACTGTACAAACAAAATGCTGACTAGCTGCATAATGTACTGGGCGTGCCCTTATCTGTCTGAGAACCTCTGATAGTGGGTCTTCTCGAACTGATAGCGCCAGATGAGCTTCACAACCCTGATGATGTTGTGTGTACAATTATGAGTGAATGATGAAAATGTGTGTATGGTATATATGCATGTTTATCAATCATTTGCAGGTCAAAGCTCATCCTATTTTCCTATCATTCTTTTACCATCTCATATACTGGGGTCAGTCTTGGGCATTGTTGCAAATGCAGACAACATATTGCAGGAGTTTAGAAATGTGTCATTATTAATGTTGGCTCTTTACACCACCTGGGAAATGACCACCTGCAGCAGTGACCTACAGCACTCTCTTATAGTATTAGTCTCTTTGGAAATGTTCCCTGAAAAAGCCATGTGTTTCAGGACATGGCTGTTGTGATCACTGTGTGATATGTCAGCCTACTTCTGTGATTCAAAAGCAGGTCGGAGTTTTTTCTATCGTGTCCTTGTGGGCTTCGACAAGACTTATTTGCTTAAATACACAATGCGTATGATTAGTCGGTTGACTTGACGGATATAAACACAACATTCAAAGTTTGCCCCTCCCCAGCTCAACGAAGGTCACAGTGCTTGCAAGCGAATGAAAGTCAACCTTACTATTGTTTTGGAACAAGCTTTGTCTACTTGTGTTTCGCCCTAGCTTTGGATGTTTTTCTTTCTGCATTTTCTCCCTCTAGGATGCTTGCTTAAGATCTGGCACCTGTTCACTTTTATAGAGGATGACACCCAGAAATGTCACAAACAGCTCAATCAGAAAATACACACATAGTGCTTGAGAGGGCCACACACTTTTATTGGGTGATAAGCGATGATCGAGAGGGATTGTATTGGTTTGAGCCTAGATTTGAATTTCTTTCTAAAGAAATCCTACAAAGTGCCTTTTCAAAGTTTCAATAATTTGGCAACAACCAATGTTTGAGATTTTTTTTACAGCTACTGAATTGATTACTTGGCCTGATTATAATTAATGATGCAACTAACACATATTCAGAATAAATATGTGGGGTTTTTTGTCAGTCAGAAAAACATAGTTTTAAGAGACTAAAAATAGCTACAAGCTAAGGCTCTATCTTTAATCATCTTTCTGCCTGGCCCTGCATTCGACATTTTTGAATATGTGAAAGCTACTGTTTCTTTTTTGCAGGTTTTCACTTGCACAGTAAATTCAAGCAATCGCCTGATGGGGCGGTCGGTTGCAGCTCGCTGGCTAACGGGCTTTAGCTTTTATTGTAAATCGTGGTCCAAAGTGATGATTATCATAAAAATAACTGGTATTTCATGATTTGGTTTGACATCCTGTCCCGATTCTGCAGGGATCCCTTCAGTGACAAATCTTGTAGCTGGGTCCTAGAGATGGATGGAGCTTGTGAGGCTCATTTTACACTGTTCCGCATCAGGGTCTCGTTGTCACTACCGGGTGGAAACCGCTTTACTAGCCTGCCTCGCTTTCTCTGTTTCCGTCGGCAAGCAGGCAGGGCCGCGCCGCATTTCCTCTCCACCAGTGCCGCAAACCCCGCCCCCGCCGGATGGGATGTGTGAAGAATCGCGACCCCCCATTGGCCCAGGCTCCTGTCCGTCACCGCTTATTCCTGATGCACTGATGGGACGCTGACGGTGGTGGGCGGGCGCAGCTAAGAAAATTATAAGGTCATTTGAATTACGCTTGCTAGGGAGTTTATCGGCAACAATGAACCCAGAAATGATATCAATGATTGTGACAATGAACGGATGATGATCGCGGGGTCAAAGTCGACGCTCACAGTCAGGAGTATTTGACTCCCGGCCCACCGGAGGAGAGGAGAGCTAGTTGTGGTATTACAGCAGGAGGGGATCCCGGTGCGTGTGTCTGTCTGCGTGCGTCTCTGTGAGCCTCTGTGAAGCCAAGCGAGCGGCGGTGAGCAGCGGGCAGGGCGACCAGGCTGGCCTGTAAGCCGATCAGGAGAGGAATCGCACATAACGAGTTTCACGTTCGGGATTTCATGCTGTGAACGAGGAGTGCAAGGTATGTACGCAAAATACACTCGATCATCTCAGGGGCCACGTCCCAAGCAGCTCCCCCCGCGAGGTTCGACTCCTCGGATGATTATTATCTGCTAGAGAAAGGGAAAGAGCCTGGTTATTGTCCTCTGTCAACCTTGTGGGCGATCGACCCACTGACGGGACACGAGAGGCAGCTCTCGGTCCATGAAAAGTAATTTATGTGAACGAGGACTGCATATTCAGCATGCGTCTCCTTGCTAAAAGAGACTGCTGTCACACTGTCCATCCGCTTAAGCCGAGGTGCACTATGTGCTGCGCATCCAGCTTCCCAGGCGCGCCTGTTACCATGATAACCTACATCAGGCTAGCACCTTAAACATCTTCCACCATGGTACCGATTGAAGGCCTTTCTGAGAGCGCACATGGCACGGTTAGCCGAGGCGTAGTCTAACTAACGGTGGGTTGAGCCTCGCTATCATTTCCCCGTCCACTACCGCAATATGATGCTACGCGCTTTTTAAATTTCCGGGTGTAGCAGCAGCAGCAGCAGCGGATGATGAAGCTCTTTTTTTCTCTCCTGCTCTCTAAATGCATTATTTCCCCTTGACGTATGACAAATCCCATCATGTCGTACATTCCGAGTATTTGTATTCGTCACATACCATTATGTTTTAGCAGCTAGCTGACCTATTTGATTGCTATCCTATTGCCATCATCACATTACAGCCACATGCAGGGAGAACTATCAATAAATATACACTAAGCATATTGGCTCTTGGAAAAAAAAGGCTGCCAGTAAACAGATGTCCTATAAATAAAGGCCCAGTTGTTGTGAAATGACATCCCTGCAGCCTTATTTCTACATGGACCGATAAATAAATAATAAGAAGTCATGTCAACCTATCGTTTACTGCTTTAGGATCATTTTCCTAGCTATCAGGTGGCACTGGACACCAATGTCAACATTGCTATTCTCTGCTGCTCTCAGCTGACACGACAGGACATTTGCTTTGAGTTAGGGCTGTCCCAAGGTCTTCGTAGCCTTGGGTTTTATTCAACTGCACAGGAAAAGAATACTCAAATATGTTGTATTCTTCAAACATGTCTGATGTGTATTACCACTTACAGATTCCATGACAACATACACTTAAATATAGGTTTTCTCTTCCTCCTTTACTGCAAGCCCCGCACTGTGCCAGAGCTGAGTCAGTCGATTGGATGGGCGCGGGGTGTGTAAACAGAGTTATAGTAGATTACATTCTTAAGTGGTTGGCTTGAAGATGTTCAACATCCGTTGTCTTTGCTTACTTTAACCGCATGTAACCTTACTCCTACTAAACTGATGTTTGGTCTAAAAATATTTGTGATCAATTTCTGTGGTCTAAAGCTATCTGTATGTATTTAATTGTAAGTGTGTGTGTGTGTGTGCCTTCTTCCAGGATGATGCGTCTAGCGTGTTCCA
The DNA here is from genome assembly GCA_943591055.1 of Gobionotothen gibberifrons. NCBI lineage: Eukaryota > Metazoa > Chordata > Actinopteri > Perciformes > Nototheniidae > Gobionotothen > Gobionotothen gibberifrons. The sequence continues at coordinate 3,989,594 of CALSBZ010004040.1, forward strand.
CAGCCCTGCTGTTCGTGTTGAGACTGCTGGTGGGCTTGCCTTGGTACCAGGTTCTCCCGGCCATCCTGATCTTCTACCTGGGAAGCGGAGGATGGAGCTTCCTGCACGTTTTTGCCAAAACAATTGGCAGAGACTTACAGTAAGCATGGGGGTGTTGTGTATGTGTTGGCATGCTTCGAATGCTTAACAATGTGTGCCCACAACTGAAATTCTAAATGTTCTTCTCCTGAGTTGTTGCCTCGGGTTGGTAAAAGCCATTTAAATAGAATATTCAGTTTAATTTGCATTGTGCAGTTCATTGCGGTATGGCAATAGTTGGATTTTTGGACACATTTTTGCTTGTTACTGTAAAAGCAATTGTGTCCACAGGTGGGGCATGTGCAAGTAAATTGTTCTCACATGTTAAGCCTTGCAAAAAGGTAGCCCGACATCTTATAAAGGCAACTTTTAAAGACTCAACACAATGAGACGATGAGGTCTCTTTCTCCTCAGGCCTGTTGTACACGTTTCAAAACCCGACATGGCAGGTAGTCTGAAATATTTTCAACATACATGTAGGACAATAGAGAGAAAGAAGGAGAAGCAACATCTAATATGTGCCTTACCTACAGCCAATATTTACAGTTTGAGGTAACCATAGTAATTGGTTTGTGATTAACTTCCTTATTTTACCTTTATAGATGCAGTAATGCTAAAACAGGAAATTGTAAAACGTTTATGACCTCTTCTTGACCTATAAGCCAAAGTGACTAAACATCATTAGCACTCTTCTCTGGTTTTGTGTAAATATGTCCTCTTATTGGTTAGAGATAAAAGTCTCAGTTTCCAAGGGTTTATTTTTAGAGCATACTAATTCTTCTACTTCTCACTACCAATGCTTCAGCTACCTAGTTATGTGCACCTGCTCGTATAAAATGTATTTTTTTGTTGTTGAATTTAATGATGTTAGACTGCGAGATAGGCTTGAGCTTCTCTTCTGTTGAGGCAGGTGTAAAAGCAAAAAGCTTTATTAAGTTGTTTTTGAAAAGCTAAACACCAACTGGATTGAAGCAGAACAAAACATGTTTTGGGTTTGGAAAATGATTACATATAGCCTTTTTTTTAGATACATTTAGACTTCTCTACTTTGTAACCCTATGGAAACTCAACTTTAGTATTCACATTTTTTTTCAAGGAGCAGTTATTTTCACTTGGCGGTTTAGTTGTAAAGCATTTGTGTTAGCTAGAATACGTTTTGAACAGCATTGTAGAGGAGTTTTAGAAAAATAAATCAATATGATCTCAAAATAGAAAATAAAACGGTACTAAAAAGCAAAAATATACTCAAGTTGACCGTGAAAGATTCTAATCTGTAGACGTTCAGACAAATAAATGCTTTGAAGGGTGTCTAGAGAAGGACATTAATAACAGAGTAAAGTTCATGCAGCTCCTTGGTTGAAAGCTTGTATTGCAGCCAGGTGTGCTCACCAAATGACTGTAACAATAGATGATGTTTATCTGGATCAACAGGATGCCAATATGTAGAAATAATATCATCACTGCCATGGCCTACCTAGCTCATTAGACTTTTATGATATTCCTGAAATGACACTCTGCTCAGCACAATGCCCAATATCTCTACCTTTACACCATACATGTAAATTATCAAGTGATATCTGCTATCTGAGTAGACTTTGCCCTGTGGAGCCACCCAGACATTAATCTGTCGTGATGTTTTATGCTTCATGTCATAAATTTGGCGCAATAAAGGTAAAAGATGACCTTAGTCATTTTACTGTAAATGTAGCCGAGCTTTAAAGTGTTTAGCTTTTAATATCAAAGTATATTATGAATGACAATTGTAGTTCTGCTGCAAATTGACTTTTAATGGTGCACTATGCATTTAAAAATATAAATGAATATCAAGGCTTACCCTTATTAGTTAGTAAAACAGCATACAAATCAGACACTTATTGAGATAAGTGATGCGACTGTAGCAATGAACATTAAGCTAGCTTTTTCTTTTTTGTGAAAGACAGTATCTGTCGCATGTTTAATGTTTGCATTATAGACTGTTTTAAAAATGTTGACATTAGACCAGGAACAACTAGGAAATCTATCTAAAAACTTGTGTTCCTTGGAAGATGGCTTCCATGTATTAAAGTATATGCAGTTTGTATATTATGTAGTGAAACATACTAAACCAAGGCAGATTCAGGTCAACTGGATTGAGTTTTCCATCAAATAAGAAATTGGCTTTAATTACACCAGGAAGAGTTTTTTTACCCAGCTGCAAAAAAAACTAATAATATTTCCTCTTGCTCCTTCAGTGCGGCCGTTGTGCTATTGAAGGTGAAGATGAATGTCAGACGTCACCTCAAAGAGAAAAACACCATTCCCAAGATCTTTGCTGAAACTGTGCAACGCCACGGGGACAAAACGGCTCTGATCTTCGAGGGGACCGGGGAGAAGTGGACCTTCAGACAGTTGGACGAATACTCCAACAGAGTGGCCAACCTGCTGCTGGAACGGGGCTTCAAGGTAAGTCCTGCAAAACAATATACACCAGAGAAACTGGGAAAAAGATATCCGTAGCAAACTAAACCTTTATTTCTCTGAGTTGGACACTTACAGAAAGAGTCAGAGATAGTCTCCTTTATTTTGGTGTTTTTCAACCTGGATATCAACCCCTATTTTCGCATGACTTAAAATTGATCTAGTTTTAAGTGAGTGCTACAGCCTCAAATTGGGCTTCAATGTAATTGCAAAAATTGTGAGACACTTAAATAACAATCTGAGCCTGTCAGTGTCAAAAAGCAAGCACTTCTAGTGGTCATACATTGACAGTCAGAATGTCCCTCAATAAGAACAGTGTTTGACGTTTAGTGGCTGAGTGCTCGCACCCAATGCTGGAGTAATTTCAAAAATGTCTCCATTATTGAACTCTTATAGTTACTGAGAAACAAAAACACGTACAAAAAACAATTCATAATTCCTCAAAATGTCTAAACTCTCAGATTTTCCCTCTAAGAGAAAGCATGACATGACTGTTAAAGAGACACTTTTGTCAATCTGTTGTTGGCAATGAGCTTGACAAGCCCCTACTTTTGTTGTTTCTCTGTTCAGGATGGTGACGTGGTGGCCCTTTTCATGGAGAACAGGTCCCAGTACGTGGGCCTCTGGCTGGGCATGGCTAAGATCGGAGTGGAGGCCGCTCTCATCAACTTCAATCTGAGAATGGAGGCCTTGGTCCACTGTTTCACCATTTCCAATGCCAAAGCTGTGGTGTATGGCTCAGAGCTGAATGATGGTAAGATCAGGGGTTGTGTAGAGATAAGAGTGTGGGCAGAATGTATTTGTTTTAGTCGTAACATTTCCAAATGTCTTGCCAAAAATCTGAATTTGTCTCAGAGGGCTTACAATGTGCACAGCACTGACTTCTGCTGCTGAGTGCTCTTGTGTTTCCGCTGTGATGAGAGAGGTGAGTGGTGCAGGGAGAAAGCAGAGGTCATAAAAGATAGATGGGTTTCAGAGGAGGTGTCTCTTCAATATTAGTCAATGGGGCTTAAATGGCTGATGGATGGAAAGAAGAAGGAGAGGTAGGGAAGTGGAGAAGAAATGTCTCCATTATCTACAAGGTCTACGGTGGTCAGATAAATGATATACGCTAAAACTAGGTGTATATGGGGGAAAAAACAACAAAGCTGATGTAAACCCAGCCCTGTTGAGTCACCTACATTAGCGATTCTGTTAACAAAGCCCTTGTTTGAACGGAATAATAAATACAGCCCATAAAATAATAAAATATCTCTGTTTGCCTCCTACCCAGTTATGGTATTGACCTTTAATACGTGATGTGTTTAGTAATAGAAAAACACATTAGATGTAACATTTAAATCAACAATTGCTTAATCACGTGTGTTTTAAAAAAATATCCAAACATGAAATAATTGCCTGTACTAGTGTCTAAACCTACAAAAGAGCAGAAGGGTCAGGCATAAACATTTTAGAAGATTTATATGTATCAAGCTTTTGGAGAATAAAGTCAAACATTCAATATACTGTATATACGCTCTTGCTAGTAGTTTAATTTACATTTTCAATTTATTCCCATTTTCAATGTATCCCCTCCTCTCCTTTTCCATCATGCCTGGCCCTAATATTCATCCATACCGATCTACTTCCCCGCAGTGTATTATTAAACATGGCTCGTATTCATTCGACTTGGAAGCCACTGCTAAAGTAGCATTGCAGCAGCTCAGTTGAATGGTCAAACATAAATTAGGGATCTATTTCAATCTCCCCACGACTCTCCTTTTGGGTCCCTGCGCAATCTGAAAAGCCCTGATCTCAACAGCTATAAGGGTGAATGAGTTTTGAGCTGATCACCCTGGGATTGATGGATCAGTATTTGGATCCTGGACTTTTCATGGGCTTTTATGCCATTAAGTAATTGAAAATACAGGCTCTTTGCTACAGAGCTGGCCAGCAGCATTAGTACTGAGCCAGCATGAAATAAGCCTTTTAAATCAAGACAAACTGTCTTTCTTTCAGGGGGAAATATTGTCGCTGTTTCAAATGTGTTTTGCTTGGCTCACAGTCATATTCATAAGATTTCTCTTTTCTTTCTCTCTCCCCCACCTTGCAACGGACAACCCAAGTTATTTTAACCTAATCTATACCCCTATTCCTTGTCTTCTATCACCCCATCTTTCCTCTCTTTCAAAGCAAAGTACTCCAGGTTCGTGGTGCTTAAAATTCGTACCACCAAGTCCTGTTCAATTAGGCTAGTGAAATGACACAACTAACTCTTATGTGTTCCTCTTGTTCTTACAGCGGTCTCCGGGGTCCACAGTTCAATGGGGAAGAAGGTGCAGATGTTTTGCTCCGGAGACTGGGACCCCAAGCGTGTCCCTCAGGGAACCGAGTGCCTGGAGCCGCTGCTGGACGCCGCGCCAACTCACCTGCCCAGCCGGCCGCAACGCTGCTTCACAGGTGAGTCTCCCAACATTTAAAAGTGATTTAACATGTTTCCGATGCTTCTGGGAGTCATTTTAAATAATCTTAGTTTAGATGTCCTGGTCATCAGTAATGAAAACTCTCCCTACTCTAACCTACACAACACAGAAGTGTCCCAAACCTTTTTTTGCATTTACTGAAAGTATGGCAGCACAGACCAGTTGATAAGTGATGATTAACACTTTTCTGGCAAAGCAATTACTCAATCCCTCATACTGGAAATGAAACTCTTACACACTTTAACTTTTTCATTAAGACGGTGTATTAATAATACAGTGTCAGTGTTATGTTGCTGATAAACTAGTAAGAGAAGTTGTCGTTATCCAGAATTCTCCACTTGTTACGCAGTTACAGTTATTAGTGTCTCATCACCTGAGATTATGTTGGTTTCTAAGGCAACATTTATTAATAGGAGAACAAATGGAATTGACGATATTAGTAATAGTTAGTCATTTCATTTATATCTCACATTGGCTTTAAAGGGCTCCACAATTTGTACAGCATACAAATAACCTGACAGGAAAAACCTCGATTCAGATTTTCGATAACCTAATGTGGCAAGATATATTATTTTATCATTTTTGTCCCCATTGTTTAGCATCTTACATTTTTCTATCCACAAAGCAGATTGGTGAACTCTTACTCCATGAATCTAGTCCCACCTGCTCCCTCACTTTAGCTAAACACTAAACTATATGTTATCACTGACAGCTATACAACCTGTAACCTTTGTTCATGCTCTCACCTCATGTTCACCCACACAGCTGATTTACTTATGCCAAGCAACCCACTCAGTGAGGGTTTCAATATTGTATGTGAATTAAGATAGCTCCTAGCCAACATAATCCAGTTGACATTGCATTCTTCTGAGTTTATTATTTTAGCCATGTGGCCTGTGGCATGATCATGTGTTTTATCCTGTATATCTGACTGTCTGTGCACAGGTAATCTCACACACTACCGACCCATTAGCCTAGTTGTGTTCATTTATGATTGTATGCCAAACAACCTCCCCTGGTTCTTATGATCGGCAATTTCTTCAAAGTCTAAAGAAAGACTTACTTTTTCTGTTTCAGACCACATTTAGGCCTTTAAAAAAAACCTGCCATCCATAGAAAGTGTGTTCTCATATTGAACCTGAGCCTCTGCAGATTGAATCCATACCCAATGTGTTCCAACCCACTAAAGTTAGGCACAATACAAGATTCATAAATCCCCATTTTTGTTATCTTCATTTGTATTGGCATTTGACTGTAAGGGGCTGGGAGGGACCATTGATTGAAATTCAACTCCTATTTGTTTGGGAGAGGGAGACACATTTGGTGGAGCTCTGCACTCTACTAAGTGCACCTTTCTAGTGCACTCCTAACTGGATATATTGCCAATTTGTATAGATATGGATGCAGGAGTTTTGCTCTGCTACCACTTGGCTCCTTTACTTTCACATTGCACTGAATCCCCTGACGTAATGGTAATAATAACTACCTTCAAAATGGGATTCTTCTTGAACCTGCATCTATAAGTTGCTAACCAGCCCTTGCCAGAATGAGTTGAGGGACATTTGGTTGTTGTCTTTTTGTCTCACTGTCCCCCTGCGCTTTGTTTCAGATCGCCTGTTCTACATCTACACGTCGGGAACCACTGGGATGCCTAAAGCTGCTATTGTTGTGCACAGCAGGTAGGAGGACACACAGGGACTGCAGCTGCTCTCCTTGTTGATCCATGTCACTTTCATGTACTTTCATAGCATTACAACTGTTCAAAGAGAATTGAAGAGTTGGCTTTGTTTCAACTTGTTTCTTCCCTTGCCTTTCCTCACCTACTTTTCAGGTACTACCGCATGGCAGCTTTGGTATATTATGGCTTTAGGATGACTTCAGACGATGTGCTCTATGATTGCCTTCCACTCTACCACTCTGCAGGTATAAATATAACTGTTTATGATTAAAGTTCATAATACAAACTGCAAATGTGTCACCTTTTTAAGAATTAAACAGTTGATTTTTGTCTTATTTGTGCAGTTTAAGCGTTTTGTGAATTTTCCCATCTTGACTTCTTCTGATGTTTCCGTGTTAAAGCTAGAACATGTAAATATTCCTTTTCTCCACAGGTAACATTGTGGGAGTGGGCCAGTGTATAATCCATGGCATGACTGTAGTCATCAGAAAGAAGTTCTCCGCCTCACGTTTCTGGGATGATTGTGCCAAATACAAGTGCACCGTAAGTATTTTGTGGATTACGATTCACTACCTCAGATTTAATGGCAAAGCAGCGCACCACAATCTCACAGTGGTGCTTATAAAACGTATTACCTGTCAATTTTCTTAAAAATAGAGTCAAGATTTAATGTTATTCTCCAGTTAATTCCTTTTGAATTTATTGCAATCTTGGTATTAAATCAGTAGTTCTTCTCTGTATTCCGTCCCGTCACTAAACTTGTTTTTGCTCCATCCCATGTTGATCCTCCCTCCTCCAGATTGTGCAGTACATTGGTGAAATCTGCCGCTACCTGCTGAACCAGCCGGTCCGGGACATGGAGAAACAGCATCAGGTGCGCATGGCACTCGGCAACGGCCTGCGCCAGTCCATATGGGAGGAGTTCATGAACCGCTTCAATATCCCGGTGATCGCAGAGTTCTACGGAGCAACAGAGTGCAACTGCAGCCTGGGGAACTTTGACAACAAGGTGGGAAGGAAGATACAAATTCAGCTCTGACCAAATAAAGATTTTCTTTGTGTTTTTTAACTGTAGCAAAATACCCTCTTTGGAAATATTTCCAATTTCCTCCACCCCACCTGTTCACATCATGTTCAGAGGCTTTTCTTATCTGTTCTGCTCTGAAATACTCTTAAACATGTCGTTATTGATATCCATTTGTTAACATTGCACTGCAGCTTGGTGGCCGGTTTAAACTAGTTTGCTTTGTTGATACTTTTTGTCTGTGCTCTAGGTTGGAGCGTGTGGCTTCAACAGTCGCATTCTGCCCTTCATTTACCCCATCAGACTGGTGAGGGTGGACGAGGAGACAATGGAGCTCATTAGGGGACCTGATGGCGTCTGTATTCCCTGTAAACCCGGTAGGTTTACTCTACACACACTTATCAGTTTTTCACTTGGAAAGCTTAAATGTAAAAAATTCCATCTACTGATATCTATCAGATTATATAATAACATTTCATATCTAATACTGCCAAAATATCACCTTGTTTTCTTACCTCCTGACTGTGCTTCATGTGTGATGATGGTCATTTGATAAGCGATAATAATTGCCATTCATAAATTATTCTGTCCTCCTCTTCCTCTCCCTGTAGGTGAACCTGGGCAGCTTGTGGGCCGGATCATCCAGAATGACCCTCTCCGGAGGTTTGATGGTTACGTCAACCAATCAGCAACCAGCAAGAAGATTGCTCAAAGTGTTTTCAAGAAGGGGGACAGTGCCTATCTCTCTGGTTAGAGTCACACACACACACACAGCAAACTTTTACCTTAATCCTATGCTGACTGACTAAATGAATACAATCTTCTGCCCTCTTATTAACAGGTGATGTGTTGATCATGGACGACTACGGCTCCATGTTCTTCAAAGATCGCACAGGAGACACTTTCCGATGGAAGGGAGAGAACGTGTCAACAACAGAGGTGGAGGGGACTCTCAGCAGGCTGCTAGACATGAAAGATGTGGTTGTGTATGGCGTGGAAGTACCAGGTAAAAATCCATATTCATGCATGCTTTATTCTGTATTCTTTTTCTGAGATTTTCCTCAATATGTTTCTGAAGAAAGTTGTTATTTTGGTTTTGGAGCTGTGCATGAGTGGGCCCAATAAATAGGTCACTGCAGTGTGTAAAGGAAGATGGATGGAATACTGAGCAGATATTTCACAAGCACCATGCTGTGTTTAATACTATCACAGCTGCAGGGTCTTGGCTTACTCTTGATTTATTGGGACATAAATTATACAATTTTGTAAGGTCATTACATATAAAGCTGAGCTGTGGTTGAGGCTGTGCAAGAGCAGCATACAGATGCCACTTTTCAGCCACTGTGATTAGATTAGATATTATTTAAAAGAGATGAACGTTATTAAACCACAAGGGCAGATCCTAGTATGCATAGTGTCGATTAGCGAGAGCAATAACACTAACACACAAACAGATGTTCAACAAGAGCATTAGTGTTTTAGGTTATTGGGATCCACATTAGCTACAGCATCGCAGCAGCTGTTCTCCCTGGTGTCCACAAAACAGACTCTACATAGTGGGAATGCAATGTGATGACTAACATCCCATAACCATAAAATGACACACACACACACTGACACACACTGACAAGACCACTCCTGGTAATTAAATAGTCAATTATCTGTTTCTCTCGAGTTTTTCGAACTCATTGCGATTAATGGTATGGTCCATTTCATCCTCAAATCCAAATGCATACAAGTTTTCAGTTTCACTCTGTATTTCAGTCCACAAACTGGGGTCTCAGCCACAAAACCTTTTACATTTCATTACATTGTATTTGGGTGACACTTTTATCCAAATCAAACTGTACATTTCGATACTGTAGACATGCCTACGGTAAAAATATGGGCTTTTGTCATCATTAAAATGTGTTTTATGTTCATAACATGTTTCTAAAGTACACATTTGTATATGAAAAGATGCATTTTTACTAAAAAAGTTCAATCAAATTGAGCTGTTTCCTTGTGTGATATGTCTAGAGAGTATATTTCAATTATGCTTAAGCTCTGTACATGACCCTTCTGTTTTTAGAAGTCTGTGTAAAATAGTAATTGTTTTGATAAATAAGAGTAATAAATAGAGAATATAAATCAGTTTTACAGAGAACCAAGCTAGACAATTGTGCCTTGCAAAAACTTGTGAATTTTTTTTTCACAATGTCTTTAAGAACTAGCAGTACATGAGGGGAAGTAAGATCCGGTTTGAAGTCATGAGGAGGGTTATGCCCAGGCTTTACGGCCCAAACACAAGCATATGTGTGACCTTGCACCTCAGCAGTCCACAGATCTAATCCCCCCCCCCGCTGTCTGTGTGCACAGGAGCAGAGGGAAAGGCTGGAATGGCCGCCATCGCCGATCCATCTCACTCCACTGACCTGGAGAAGTTTGTGAAGGACATGGACAAAGCTATCCCTCCGTACGCCAGACCTGTGTTCCTTCGCTTCCTGCCAGAGGTCGACAAGACAGGTAAAAAATGACATTTTCCGAAGCGAACAGTTTTGCTTCTGTGCAATTTGAAAACAGGCTGGTATTAAAGGGTTTTCTAAAAATAAACCTCAAACCTTTTTAGCTAGTTTTATTTTACTTTTAAATAATTACAATACAATTTAGCTGACACTTTCCAGTTGTATTTAAAACTGCCCCAACAAGGAGTCAGAAAACAATGTGGTCCATCCCACCTTTCATTTTCTGTGCTTCTTTGGGGCTAGGCAAGGTAGTCCACATGTCCCTCTCTCCAAAAACATTTCCAGAGGCACAGCATATAGGGTATAACTACATATATAATATGAGTATAACTAAACTGCTTTGTGTAGGAATATATTTCAAATAAAACATGTAAGTTGCTTTTTGAGAGCAAATGTTAGATAGTGGTGCATTTTTACAACTTTCTTAAAGCAGTGAAACAGTACGGTAAAGTAGTTCTGAGGCAGCTAAATGGCAGTCTAATCTCATAATGTAATATCTTCATAATCTCTCCATCTCTTTCTCAGGAACGTTTAAGTTTCAGAAGACGGACTTGCGTCGGGACAACTTCGACCCCACATTGGTGTCAGACAGACTGTACTTCCTGGATTCCAGGAGAGGTTGCTATGTACAGCTGGACGAGGAGCTCTACCGCTCCATACTGTCAGGGGAAAAGAAATTGTGATGAGCAGGCTGACCACTACATCTACACAAACACACAGACACACAAACACACAGACACACACACACACACACATACACACACGCACACACAGATACAGAAAAGAAGTGACCAGGATAGCAGAATGCAGGACCTTGTCCCCATAATAGAAAACCATTTCAATGAACAGCCATACACACTCCTTGCACCCGTACTCAATTGCCAACACATTTACACACACATTGTATTCCCTCAAAACACTCTTTCAAAAATCTCAAAAATCAAACTCATGCACGCCACACACGCAGCATTACTCCATCCGTCCCCGGCAACTCCTCTCGCTACCTCAGCAAAAAAACAGAGAGAGGCACAAACCCAGGAACCCGGTCTCTTTGGTAAAACGCCACACCACTCCCCCTGTCCACACCCTTTTCTAACAGACACGCCTCTTCATCCCTGTCCGTCAAACCACCATGTGACGCTGGGGGACAAACGGAGCACCTGGCATTCAGAATGCAAACACTTTGAAACCACAGATATCAACAGACTTTGAGAATGCTGAGAAGGAGCCTGGATAGAAAGTGTGTGTGTGTGTGTGTGTGTGTGTGTGTGTGTGTGTGTGTGGGAAAGCAGAGGGACCTATGAGGACTTACACTGTCTCTCTGTTTGATGTTTTGTGAAAGACTGGAGACACTACCGTTGACTTCACCTGCACAATCAGCCAGAAGTGACAAACCTGTGTGATTAAAAACTGCTTTCCTCTATCCTAGATTCGCTTTATGAAGGTTTTTCTCTGGGCTATTGTCTCCAATTCTCCCAATCGTACTGTAGAGCTTGAGTTTAAGGGAACAATTTGATTGGAAAAGCCTTTTGACAGTTACAGAAGTAAAATCAGAGCAGTGAAAGATCCACTGAAGTGCAATAGGACTCCAGTGTTTGCAGTGCAATAATCAGCCGCACCACAGGAGAGCTGATATAAAACCAAGCTTTGTATTTAAATATGTCTGCATCACACCAAATATATTTAAGTTGTAGTGTTTGTTTACATATTTAAGAGAATTTGATCTTTAGTAATTTATGTTGTTGCAAGAGCTTTCTCTTTTTGATATAGTGCAGATGTATTAGGTATTATTTTTGCTTTACGTGAATCCAAATCGTAACTGTTGGGAGTCCTCAACAATGAAGCTGCAGAATTGATTTTCAGTTGCTGGAAAACAAAGTGATCTGATTTTAATCCTGGGCTAAAACCATGGAGCTACTGAGCCTACATGCAGGGTGTTTGTGCGGCTGTATTGTGCAGGTTTGGTCCTTAAAGATAGACTATCGTACGGTGTGTGTGTGTGTGTGTGTTCTTCGGAAAACATGAAGAGGACTTGACTGAAGTTGGTAAAGCACCAAATCGCCTGATCAGCGAGGACTTGTGTTTTCAACTTTGTTCTGTTGCTAAGAGGAATGTTCTGCCACATTCAAAAGAGCCGAAAGATCCAAAGATATAAAAGCGGGAGTTGGGGACTCATTCACGGCGGAGGATGCATTTCAAATGGAACTGTAGAAGAGGGGGAAATGTGCTTCGTCATCAATGTTTTGTCTGTTGTTTGCAGTAGCTGTCATCAGAGGTTGTAGCAGCGTGAATGAGCATCATCTAGCACACGAGCAGAGCACTGTGCCTTACTGTGAGCTCTCCTCCCAGATTCACAGGCCCTGGCCCACAGATTCTCAAACTTCTCCTTAAGTTGGACTATTTCCTGGGGATGCACGATATGGATTCCTTCCCTGCTGTTTATGGCCGATAACGATGAAATAATCTATCATTTCAAATGTTTCTATTTTAAAAGGATAAGGCTTGATAGGTGTAGAGAGCAAAGATGACTTGATATTCAATCTCACCTAACCAAATCTAAATCACTATTTTTAACACAAGAAAACAATGAATGTTCATTATGTTTGTCATTAAAAAAAATATACAAATGAATAACAAGCAAGATATCTAAATAAATATTTAAGTTCATGAGGTTGAGGTCTTTCTAAACTTGGCTTTAATAGAACATCAAGTCAACGTATTTAAATATAAGCAATTGGGCTTTTTAGGATGAACTAATTTAGGTATAGGAACAATACATAATATATGTTTTCCATTATCTGCCAATCATTTATCGGCCCGACATATCATGCATCCCTGCTTGACTTATTCAGCTTCTAGCTACCGTATTCTCATTTGTCCCTCTTGAAGTTCCCAGAAAAGTAGGCCTAAATCAAGGGAGAACATGCTTTTATTTTGAAAATCCAGGGCAGTCCAACAACTGACGCCTTCATCCTGCCATCTTCTTTTGGTCTATTGCTCATCCAACTTTCCTTTTATTCTAAGCCTTTATCATGTGTCTGCCAACCGCCCCAATCCTCTTTAACTCATCTATCTCTAACCTGTTCCCGCTCTTTTTCCGTGACCTTTCACCCCTTCTCTTCAAGCTGCACCCCCTGTCAGATACCAGTCCTCCATTATCCACCATGTATGCTCCATCTTGCTGCGATCCTGTCAGACTTTGGTTTAATCTGTCGCTATTTCAGATGTTTGATGGAGGATGTTTTGGTGAGTTATAAACAAGGTCTGGTAACATGAATGCTCCAACTACACAATCCAAACTTTTCTGAAATATCTTTTGTGTATTATTCGTAGTCTGCCATTACCCTGTGACTTCTTGTCTTACTTTTGCACCTACAGTACAGCCAGGCTGCCGTAGTGTAACTGCAAAACGTTGGCTTATTTTGCTCCTGCAGGTTGATTCTCGAAACGTTCTAACGGCTATTCTTCGTTCACACCTTGCACTGACACTGTTGACCTTGACGGCTAGTCGACAAAGTCGCTCCGACCTATAATTTCCCTGATTGGGGGGGAAAAGTCCAACTTAGCCGTTTGACCGATTGAGACTCAGTCCTGCTTCCTCTGTTGTGCAAAGAGTCCCTCTCTCACTTGTATTTATTCTTTAACGATGAGTGTGAAATGTCCTTTCATGAATGTCTGAAAAGGCGAATGAGAGACCAATGACGATGATGTTGTAAAGTGTGATTTACGTATCCAAGGGAACACAGTTTGACTGTTATGATGCTTGTGGCTGACCCACGGCAGAGCACTCTGAATAAGATGTTTCCATTTCCCACTTCTTCTTTATTTTTTTTTAAGGAGTTTTAAATTATTATTTTTATTATTAAGGAACTGTTAATTATACTTTGATTGTTTCACTGCCTATATGTGTTTGCTTTTGTTTTTCTTTGCATAAAAACAAAGCTTTTGTGATTGGATAAAAAAGAAAAGCGGGAGCATGAGTGTAAGACAATCGAATGGCAGAAGTTTCTATCTTTTTATAAAAGGCAAAAAGGAACCCGCCAGGGGAAACATCATTCTGGATTCAACTGGTGTGGAAATAGATCAATCTTTCTCTTCTCGGCTAATGCTTGTTGATTTGAAAAGTAGATAAATCAGTTTAAGACCTGAAGGGAGCAATATTCTGTGGTGTATTGAGGACTTGAGACCACAGGGGGGTGCTGTGCTCTTTCTCAGAGAAAAGGAGAGTGAAAGCGCGCACAAGTTTCCATGTCATCATTTTTGTTATGCAGCCTTTGGACGAATAATAACAGTGTGATGTTTTCCTCAATTGACCTTGAACAGATTTTCATTAGAGACATGACAGTTCCTCTTCAGATACACATTTTCTTGACAGATTAAACCAATTTACTGCCAGCCCCCTAATACACTTTGACTCATAAATCACCTTGAAGGTCAATGTTGAGTTGGCAATGCAGATATCATAACACACCAGACAAAAAAGGTGATCTAGCAGAAAACCCTGGCTGAGTAAAACATTTCTCTGCCCCTCATGCCGCATGCCTCTGATAAACATGTTCTCACGCTTGCTCTTCCTGTTTCTCTGTTTTTCCCTGTCATGGTCCTCAGGAACATCAAGTATTGCTAGAGAAGGAAACGAGTTTGAACACGTCTGCCTATGTGTGTGAAAGGTTTTTTTAAATTATTATTCGATTTTGTTTTCTCGTTGCACAGACGGCGGCTTGTGCAGAGTGTGTAGTGGAGGTCTGTGAGGTGTACTGTGTGTGCGAGACACACACACACACACACACACACACACACTGATGTCCTCTTGTCCACTGAAGGCTAGCTGTATACATCATGAGTTTCAAGAAAACTAGATAAAAGCAAGTGCTGCAAATGGAAAATCATTATTAATAAAAAACTATTTAAATTGTTCACTTAGGCTCCGATTGTTGTAACTATTTTTTTGAAATCGTTCAGATGCTGTGTATAGATAATCCAGACGATTTACAACCACAACCGTTTCAACACTAACAGCATGGCCGTTAACCCTAAAACGTTGTGTTCACTGTACCAAACGTCAGGTTATGCAGTTTGCTTTGGGTCATCCCCGGCCAGTTTCCTGTAAAGTAACTTCCAGGCATTAGTCGAAAAGTATGAATGGCCAGTTTTGTTTTTAACAACTAAACGATTCTCTGTAAATAACAGTAGGCTACTATACACATGTTTATGTATCAAATATAATTTGACAAATGTAACAATATTTGCATCAGAGAGGAGCTCAATATCTTCCTTTTAAAGGAGGTTCCTGCACACTGTGGTAACACATTTATTAATCATCTCAAGCTAACATCAGAAATACAAATTAGATTAAGTATTAGATATTTTATTTTATAGTGTTGAGCCTACTTATTTTAGTAAAGGATCTTTAGTGTTATTACGCTTTACTCATCTGTGCATTTTGGGACAACACAGCCAACTATCGAAACAGAAATAATGAATAATAAATTAGTCAGCCTGAAACAGGAACTAAAGAAGGAGTTTCAAAATGAACCTGGAGACTTTTATTACAGAAACGTATGACTAGTTTCTCTTGTTGTGACATGAGTGAGTACACTGCATACTTTAGTTGTGCAAACGTGTCCTCTTATGCAATTATTACACTTCAATTCAAGCCAACAGATGAGACAGTATTGTTCTCGACAGGTGTGGGAAAAGTACTGAACTCAAAGGAATACTTACACACCAAAACAACAGAAAAACATTATTAACAAACTCTCACGAACAGATAATGCAAATCTTATTTAAAGTTGAACGATCACTACTTTCCAAACATGCATTTTTGATTAACCTCACTATTTCAAACACTTCTACATAAACATACTGTACCTATGCTTGTGAAGGTGCACTACTTGTAGGTGTGAAGAGTATTTTCCCTTGTATTGGGTAATTGATATACAAATATTAAATTGGGGGATGAAGTATTCCTTCATTCCTTTGAATTATGAAGTATAAACGCCTTTCTTTTTCTGTCAGTTTGTACTTCTACAGTACTGCATTCCATAGGAAAACGTTGTACCTTTTTCTTTACTACATTTTATTAAACATCTACTAGGCACTAAGAGTTAGATTTCATATTTATTAATTAACCAGAGCCCTTACTTTTAATACTAAAATGACACTTTGTTACTAATTCTTTGATATTTTTAAATTAACGAACGCCCAGTGAAGAACCTTTACTTAGAACTGAGTATGTTTATATTGTGATATTGCTTCTTTTACTAAGATTAATTATTTGAAGACATCTTCCACCAGTGTTAGGCCTTTAATGGAGGACTACCTCTGACCTTCTTCTTGTTGTGGGACAATGTCTCATGTCAGCAGTGTGTCTGTGCTTGTGTGGGAAGCACATGAGCGTCATGATGTTCACAGACCACAAGCATGATATACTGCGGCACCTTTAGGGAAGGGAAGTCTAAGTCTGGCTTGTTTTGGAGCCACACATCTTCAACACTTGGCCCCTGTTCCCCTGCGGCGATGATTGGCTGACAGGCAGGTGGGTGGATCAGCAGAAAAACAAACATTGCCACAGGCTCTGCCACTCTGTACCTGTCTCTGACTGACTGCAGTTCCCTTTAGGCTCGAGTCAGATACCCTCTCTCAACCTTTCAGACAGCTCTCCTTTTCTCGACGCAGCCATGAGGACCACTATGCTTGCTGTTGTCATGGTGACGTTGTGCGTGATGATGGTGGACGCAGACGTGAAGCCACAGAAAGATTTCAACCTGCAGAGGGTAAGAGATCACACTTCTTCTCGTGTTTGTTTTTCAGTAGTATTGTGTTTGAACCAGTCAGATTTTATGGTAAAAAGTATCTGCTCTCATTAGTTATTATTTATCCAGTTTCTCCATTGACGAGGGAACGCTGTGTTCTGTGTGTGTTTGCATAAGAAAGAGTGCGTTTTTTGAGGGAGTGAGAACATGTCCACATGTGTGTGTAGTCAATGTTTGAGAACAGCTAACCAGTTGGCGGCCAAAAATAAACCAAGTACAAAGAACAAAATGTCATGATTAATTCATTTGTGAATCCTTGGCCTTCTGGTTTCCTCAGGTTGAGAGAGGTCAGTATGACTTTCCCCAGGGTAAACACATCATGTTGGTATTTATCCCAGAAGCATTTAAAAGAACCCTATGATGGATACTATATGTACGTTAAAGGGTTCATTGCCAATGTGTGGGTACATGTAAGATTCAACAGGCACACCTCCATCCAGTCAGTGCTTTAAAGGCTCTAATGCGGACATAAGGACATGCTGTGGTTAGAGGAAATGTTTTCAACATTTACCAATAAATCTCACTTGGTTTCCTACTGGGGGCTTTCATGCTAAAATAAACCAAATACATACAAAAAGAAAAAAGAAATGATCAATTAATAACAGCTGGAAAATGGTGCATGTGATATATAGAATTCAGTTTTCCCAATGCCCATGTTTGGTGACGGTGTGTGTTACTGACTAGAAGAAAAAAAGTTGCAATGCACAAAGAAATGTGAATGGATACGTCTAGATATATTTGGGGTTTGCCTTACTTACAACACAACTTTTATTATTAAAGAACATCAATTGGAAAAACTGAGGTTCTATAAAGAACTTTAATAAAATATGGAGCACGTTTTTATCTTTCATATTATGCCTAACAGATCAGATGACTGAGTCCTTTTGGTTCATATTATTCTTATTGTAAGAATATTTTTGCTTACAGTTTTCCCTTATTATTATTATCATTATTTTTTTATTTAGAATTATTTTTCTTTCTTTCTTTTTTTTGTGTGCTCAATTTTGTTTTTTACCTGAGGACAAGGCTGGGTGGGATGTTTAAAATTGAAAACTGAAAGTGAGCATTGTGTTTCTGCCCCTTTCTTATTCTCTAATGGTATATTTTGTACTTTTAATCCTCAATAAAACATATGGAAAAAAAACAAAGAACATCAAGTATTACCCCCAAATACCGAAATAGTTTATTCCTCTGTGTCTTAAACGTACATGTTGGTCAATAAACTAATAAGAACGTAGATGAGCTTTAGAGTTGCATTGTCTGATATGTACCTCCATTACATAGGGCTTTCTAAATCTGGCAGAGCTGGTTGTTTGACCAAAATAAAGCAGGTAAAACATGAAAGGGGGCTTTCTTAATCTGGCAGAGCTGGTATTATGGCTGCAGGATTTGGCACCACCCCTGTAACTTCTGCCAGGATGGTCATAATCTCACCATAATCACAGCAGTATTGGTTTGTCCCCTTGAGTTCAAGTAAATACAAAGCAATTCACTCTGAGCCCATCAGGTGAATCTGGCAGAGTTGGTGTTATGGCTGCCTGATTTGGCACCCATCAAAATCTTTCAAACTAACACCTAGTCTTGTGTGCCTGTTTGTGTTCAGTTTGCAGGGAGATGGTATCGGTTAGGCCTGGCCTACGATTCTCCGAGTTTTATCCCCTTCAGGAGCAAACTGAGGG
Organism: Gobionotothen gibberifrons; assembly: GCA_943591055.1. Lineage (NCBI taxonomy): Eukaryota > Metazoa > Chordata > Actinopteri > Perciformes > Nototheniidae > Gobionotothen > Gobionotothen gibberifrons. Next base: position 4,008,291 of record CALSBZ010004040.1, read on the forward strand.
CCTCCATGGGCGTTGTCACAGCGATGCCAAACGGCAACGTTAACCTCACCATGTGGGAACTCACGTGAGTCTGTATTCAAATGTAAATGCATGTCAAAGAAGAGAGGATTTAAAATAAGTAGACCCATTGTGTTTCCTCTGTGTGCCTCAGACCTTTAGGTTGTGTGATTCAGATGTACAACTATGAGAGGACCAATGTAGCCGGACAGTTCTCCTACTTCAGCACACGTAAGTCTCTGACTCATCTTCACATCCTGTACAACAAGGATGTTAAGCATGATATTTGATCTAGCTTTTTTATGTCAATATTTGGCCGCATTAGAACAAAGTTTGATTTTGAACCATGCGGGCAAACAAACTCAAACAATCGCGTGGAGAGAAGCTGCATTGCCAACGCAAGGCATGTGACTGTTACTTCAGTCAATGTGCATTAATTTAACGATAAAAGCAATACATGAAAGTAGGCAGCAGTGAAGCTGTGGGTGCAGACACATCTAACATTAGGTTTATTTTGATAGCTTTTTGTAAGAGAGGAAGCTCAAGGATGAACATGATTGGAACATGTATTGAACATGTGACTATAGAATGAGCAGGACTACCGTGCTCTTGAACAGATTTAATATAGGGTGCAGGAAGTATATACGTTTGTATAGTTTTTAATACATTTTGTTTTGTGTATATGATGCACTCATGCACCTTTTATGAATGTAATTGTTTGTTTGTGTTCATATATTTTGTTAATGTTTTTATTTTAGGGCATAAACTGTATAATGCAAAAAGAAAATGTATAACTTTTTTAAGATGTATTTGCAGTATTGTTGTAATATGGTTTGGTACAGTACATACATAACATAAATAGACACTCTTTGCTGGATGTCACTTATACAATGTCCAATACTTAATCACAAAAGTCAAGTCATCCAATATTGTAGGTTCTTTTATTTTACAGATGTTACTAATTATTCTTGATATAGCATTATAATGTCACCCTCATGGATTTCTATTCATCCTCGTACTTCTTACTGTAGGTTAAGGTTATTTTTTACTGCATGACAGGTGACAGCATTACTGTGAAGCACTTTGTGAATTATATTTCTGTGAAAGGTGCTTTAATAAATAAACATATTATTATTATGTATTATTAGTCCCTCATCTGTGCTGTGTGTACTTTCAGGCCATAACATGGTGAAGGACATCACAGTGGTTGACACAAACTACAGTGAATACGCTGTGGTTCTCAAACACAAGGTTTTTAACAGGGAGTACACGCAGGTGGCGCTTTACGGTGAGACACACAAACACAGATATACACAATATTTCCATCACATGTGAGCTGCAGAGCAAACACCATTTTTCTGTGTCTCTGTTTGCAGGTCGCACTCAAACGGCCAGAGTTGATGTCCTTCAGAAGTTTAAAGCCTTCGCCTTGTCCCAGCATTTCCCCAAAGAGTCTATTCTGACTCCACCTCCAGCAGGTAAGGTATAGGGAACACACACACACACACACACACACACACACACATACACTAATACAGTTTATTCACATCCACACAAATATTAAAGGACAATTAAATGACCATAAATGTTTTCTGGCCAACAGAAAATTGCCCGTCATCAAGATCTGGTTAGGTGAGTTGTTTTATTTTCTTTAAATGACCTTAAACCATGTCCTACAACCGGTTTTTGAATGGTTCCTGCACAACAAATCTTCAGTAAAAATTTGTTTCTGTTTCTCCCTGCAGGTTTCCTGAGATGATGCTGCTCCACCTCTTTGTTCGCTACTCTCAGCAGCATCTACCATGAAGTGTTGCAAAAAGCTCTATCTCAGCAAACTTCCTTATTATGGCTGAAAGGATGATAATTAACATATGTTTCCAATGTAATGTATACATCATGCTCTTTATTTAGTGTTTCACATTATTTTCATACTACTGCGCTGACATTAAATAAAG
>CALSBZ010004052.1:0-18409 GCA_943591055.1 Gobionotothen gibberifrons
CTCCCTCTGGTTGGCCGGCCTGTGTCGCTGTTTTGGAGCCGTCCCACTGAATGAGGCAGCCGCTTTAGGCCGTCACGGCGGGCACCGTCTGTGCTGAGGGGCGCTAAATATAGCTCGCTGCACCAGGAAGAGGACTAACTGGCAAAGAGGGCATAAATATAGAGTACCCCCGTGCAATTAGAGAGCCGTGCGTGCTGGGAACATTTGGGGGGAAAGAGACACAGAACTCTCTCTTCGTCTGTTCTCTTTACGAGCTTCACAAGTGGTTGTTTTGGCTGGCGGCAACTTGAGTTCATTTCAGAAGAGGGGAAATGTACATCCTTACTGAATACTCATCCAAGTATTTTTCAGTAGTTGAATTGTCTAGCTACGAGATAGCAGCCAGTAATAATAATAATTATAAAGCGGAGTATGTATAAATATATATTGCACATAAGTGATATTGCACAACAGATGCGTCATAGTCTTTGTTGTTTTAAGTGTTGAATATTGTCAGTGTGAGTCATCACATCTGACAGTTTAACAGGCATCGAATGATCTTTATACGATCCTGCATTCAGTGCAAACACACGCTTTCATTAAATATGCCAACATTTTACAGGTGTGACAAAGCAGTTATACAATGCACAGTTATCATACTAAACAATGCTCTTATCAGAACAATAGCATTATGACACGTTTAAAGGGCACACCATGTGATCGCTGCTATCTCGGGGGTTGATTGCACGTCACACCAAGTGAAGTGGGTCTGATGAGATGTGTGTCAGACCGTGTGATATCTCTATGTCAGACTTTGCTCTCGTGTCGGGGGCAGCCAGCGTACTCTGCATAATTGTATTCCGTGTTTTGATTGGTTGGACCGTAGCAACATTGAATCATAAATTCTTGCCATGCCTCGAGCTGGAGACATGTCCGTCCAATCATAGCTTGTCGTCTTTCATGAGGGATCGAGATGGAGGTGCCAACCCCAACAACCTCATAATAAGTCTTTTACGATGTGGCGTTTTTACAGTCGTGCAAGGAGGAGAGCTCACTGGGATCCTGTTGGAACTGGGAGGAAATCAAATATCTAAATATTTCCGATAAAATAAATCAATATGTTGTATTAACTGTAATAAATGATGGGTATATTATGACTAAATGGGTACATGCAAATAATAGAACAGCTAGAACAGTCTGGACGTTCAGAAAATGATATCCTTTTACTGTAATGCTTTAAAACCATAAAAAATACACTTCTAAGATAAGACTTTATTTATCCCGAAGGAAATTGTTGTGCCAGAGTAACAAAAATACAATAAACACAGCAGCATAATAGTTGCTGTGCACTAAAAGTGTAGTAAAGTTCTATTAATTATATCTGAAATCTAAGAATATATTTAGCCTTGTTTCACGCAATAGCTCCTAAGGTTGACCATCACTGAACATTTTGTAGAAGTTAAAATGACATGGCATGTGTCGGGTCGTTAACGTTACATACGAGTGTTTTGATCTTGAAATATTATGTAGTTTGATCCCAAAATAAATAAACCGTCCGTAGAAATATCTCACAATATATTCTTGGTCCTCTATTCAAACATCCCCTTTCTTCGCCTAAAATAGCGCAGTAGTTGGGGTAGGTTTTATGGGTTGGGTAAAAATTGCTGATGCAGACGCAGTAAAACTGGAAAGGTGTTGGAGGTGGGCATTTCAGACGTCATTTAATAGCATGCTGACCTCTTAAACCAGCTGTCAGTGGACGTGCCTCACATGGCACCGTTAGAACTGGATTGATCACCAAACAGTTCGCTCTAAAGGCCCGGACACACCTAGCCGATTTTGGCCGACGGTGGCCGTCAGGCCGACGATGAGCGTCGACACGCCCTACTCAGATTGGTGTGTCCCGCACCGTCTTGTCCGATTCAAAATATCGGCCAAAGGCAGTCGGCAAAATAAATCTCTCTGATTGGCTGTTCAGCTAGCGAATCAGTGCATGAGAAGCAAAATGGAAGTGAGGGACCCAAACAAACTATTAAGAAGGCAAATCTGAGATTTCATTTAACTCCAGCTCTCGACACCAGTTCGGGAAAGCCCCATGAGCTTCTCGCTGTAGAGTGAAAAAAATGGAACGCACACGCTATTTGTTGTTTGTTTATATCACGCAGTCTGTTCTTCTTCTCTCGGTTATGACACAGTCTGTTCTTCTTCTCTCGGTGTATCACGCAGTCCGTCTTCCGGTTGTTGCCTCTTTTGAATGACGAATACACACTACCAACGCCTGCTGGTAAGGAGAGTTATTGCCACTCACGCATGCGCAGTTCGTACGTGCTTCTTGGCCGCCGGCTGAAGTCTTTGCGGTGTGTTCCAGTGCGACACATGGCCAAGACGCAGGAGACGCGAGGCGACACATCAGTCGGGGGTCCGTCTGTGTCAGTTCTTTGGTGTCAGCTTGGTGTGTCCCGGCCTTTAATTGTAAACTTTCTCCCGGAACAGCCCAAAAACACACAGTGCATAAGGGCCGTAAAACCAACAGATGGCTGCTTGGCGCCATGTGATTCATCTGCTACCGCTACACAGGAGCAGAATTATCATTAAGTCTGCATTCCTGTTAATCCTATCAACTTTCAACTCTGCAGAGAAGTCTCCTATGTGCTGCTGAGACACGTACCGTTTTGAAATATTACGAGAGTGACATTTTCCTTTGTGATTCACACCTGTGAGCTTACATGTCCAATATTAAATGTGAAGGGCTGACATTTCTGGATGTTTTGAGGCACACACACACACACACACACATTGCTTTGCAGACACAGCAATAGGTATCTCACTTTCACCGTCACGGCTTTATCTTCTATCTTCTTCCTCTCTAAATATTTTCTCCAGCTTTTGTGGCTTTGTCTACTTTTTTTTTTACATTTGTTCATTTGAGGGTCACTGATAACTTACAGTAAATATTGTAATTATCAAGCAAGTGATGCGGCATATACATGTCATAATATTTATTTCTTCTTCATATCTGGGTTATTGTTTATTCTGCGTCTAACCAAACAATGTTCTCTGTTTGTCTCCTTTCCAGAGTGTTGATGTCAGTGCGTCGTCCTTTGGAAAACAATCTGGTGCACCTCGGAGAGCTTTAAAGCTCCGCCTGTTCCTTTTGTGTCGACCAATCACATTGAGCGAACGGCTGGATCGGACACGCCCCAGAAGCACTTTGAGAGACTGTTGGAAAACTTTTTCTTCTTCGCTTTCATCTTGTGGAAACCAACATGGATGTGTGCCAAATTACATTCTTGTAAAGCTATTTGCTGCTCTCATTCCACGAGTGTAAGCCAATCAGAGAAGGGTATGGGTTGGGGGGGGGGGGGAAATGGGGATTTCTTGTTTTGATTTTTTGGAAAAAATTCAAATCATTAAGAGTATAATGGTGGATATTCAGTGTATGAAAGAAAAGAAAATAATTATATATATCTGCTCAAAAAGTGCCTCATTTTCAGATTGTAGCCATTTTACAAAAACTATGCCTCAACTAACTGAAGCTTTGGGTTTTTCTGAGGGGGGGGGGTTTGCTTGACTTAATGTAGTTACAAAAAAAGTGCAACAGAAGATACTGGTATGAGCTTTTACTGCGTTCATGTCATATGAGAGGATTTTGGTGTCAATAGATGGCCATTTAAACATTATCCTTACATGTATTTTGTGTCATCAAGTTCCAAGTGCATTGACTAAACGACTTGGATAATGACATTATAACAAATCGTACGTGTAAACCTACCTGGTAATAAACCTGTTTCTGATTCTGATCACAATAAATCTAATATGACATGAATGCAGCATTGTTGCTAACATTATGATGATAACGGTACTAGCCAACCTGCTGGCTTCCTGTCTACTGTGAGAAATATTAGCGTAGCCTGTGTTAGCATTTAGCTCATTAAGACTTGCGCTGCTTTTATTTCCGTCTTTTTCTCTCTCTGTTCACTTTTTAACAAAGCCATAAACCGTAAGTATTAAACACACAGGCTTGATAAGGCACGTGTAACTGGGGATGCAGCCGCTTTCTAGTTAGCTAAAGCCAGCTAGGTCATATCAACATGTTAGCATCGTGCCAGGATGTAAATTCAGTGTCCTGCTGACTACAGCTCAGGGTTGAGACCCCTGATACAGAGCCAAGCAATCCCATTAGTGCTATTAGCTCCAGACACTTGTGTCTCATTTAATCCACTTCGTCTCAGGATGCTAAATAACATTAGGTACGTTCAGCTGAGGATAGAGACCCTATCAATAGCCATGCTAATGCTAGCTTTGTAGCGGTCAGCACACTGCTTTTAGCACCGGAAAGGGGTCGGTTCTTATTTCAATTCTGCCATTGCGTAATAATAAATGAAACTGCTAATTTGTTCTCAGTTATTTTATACATGAAGGTACCAAAATTCTAAGATGTTTACACTTTAAAACTTTTTAACTGGTTGAATTGAAAGTGCTTTGACCCTAAATCCCTCTTTAGGACCGTTTCCCTCCTTTCTGACTTTTGCTTAGCTCTTACTTTAATCTCCGCTATGCATCAGCACTTAAGTGCCTGTCTGTCCTTTTTATCTGTCTGTCTCTCTACCCCGTCTAAGCAGCTAGCACTAGCAGGGCTGTCCTAGCAGAATATATTAAGTCTATTTTTATGTCTATTTTTGTCTCTTTTTGCTGTACAGTTCTCATGAAAATAACTTGTTTATGTTTGTTCGGTGTGACAATGATCTATCAGATGAATTGACAGCCATGGCCCTAATCTGAGAAGTTTTGGACTGTTTCTCTTTCGCCATAAATGGAGTTAATTGTTGCAGGGCCGTCGGTGCCAAAACACAACAACAAAACAACAAATAAAGACTAAGCTCCAGCAGCACCTCAAGAAGCAACCTTCAGCTCCTAAATCTGGACGTATTGCTTTGTTTTGTTTTAAAATTGTAACCTTTTGTGTTCCCCCATTGTTTTCTTTTGCTGCGGGGAAAATAACTGTGACATATCTGCCCTCGCTTACGTGACACTTGGAGATGAAGGTCATTGCGAGGAACTACGCTTTAACCTTGAATTCCCCTATGACTTTGACCCGAGGATTTAAAGAAGAAATGCATGAAGAGGAAGAGAAAAGGTCACCACGAAATGTCTAAATAGTACATGTGCATCTATTTGCTACAAATTGTACTCATGTGTTTGTCTGCCCGTCCTTGGAAGTTCATGGACTAGCTCACTCAGTTCACGTAACTTTCAGGGGGCCTAGAGCGTAACAAATACAATGCAGCGTTATTACGAGCAGGTTGGGATGTGAGGTTGGAACTGCCTCTAATAATGATTACTAATGCAGAAGTGGGGGAGAAAAATGAACTTCCAACCAAATTCATGCATTGGAGACTTTCATGCAGACTTGCAGACAAACACATGATCCGTCTTTCTAATGTCTTTTGGAGATGTTCTCATATTGAAACTCAGCCGTTTTCAGCCAAATGCTTGAAGGTACTTATAGTTTAGAAAGAAGAGCGCACAAACAGGCTTTCAATCTTGACAAGCGGACACTATCATCCTGCCATTTAGAGCCTCCTCTCAGCTCTGAGCGTCTCATGAACTTCACTTCGTCAAACTGCCCGCAGTCTGTTTCTCCGACTGTCCGTGATGAAGTGCTCGATGATCGCAGACACACATATCATGACTAAAGTTCCTTCAGGAGAGCTCAGACGAACGGGGTTCAAGAGTTGAAGTGGCTATATGATTTCATTCATTCTTAGCAAGATGTTCATGAAATGTGCAGGAAACTTGCTGCTGCTGTTCTAAATTGTTTGTATCTCTCCCTCCTGTTCCCCCGTGGGATGGTACTGAATAGGAAATATTGTGAGATTTGCCATTGATGTAGACAAGTTTTACTTATGTTGCTTTAGAAAAAGAAAAAAAAACTGACTAAAAGAGAAAAAAAAGTAAAACAACAAAAGGGCTTGTGGTTTCTTTTGTTTTCCGTGACTTATTTTGAGTGATGTAATGGGCATGTTTGTTAAATCAGGCTTAAGGCAGAAGAACAACAGCGCTACTGATTTAAAGGGGGAGAAGAAGAGCGGAAGGCGCTACTGATTTAAAGGGGGAGAAGAAGAGCGGAAGGCGCTACAGTTTTACGATCTGAGGCGAGTGTGAACATCTGCATGAAAGGCCACAGACACGGGAGGGCTCTCGCACACTCCCCGTCATTGACTCACACACACACGCGCAGAGACCACAGCAGATGTCCCACTGTAATGGGGGAAAAATAAAACAGCCTGATTGTTATCCTCACAGCCTGCAAAGCTGCATTAGTCACATTCGCCACTCCCATTGATAAGATCATTTGCACGCACTGATGGCGGGTGGCCAGCGGAGTTAATCACACGTCTTACTGGTAATTTCACCAAGGAGGTGTTTGGCGGCGGAGCTCCATCCCTGTCTTATTTGATAGTGATACCACCCTCTCACTCAGCACTCGGTTTAATTAAATAAGCTTTTTTTAGGCATTATAAATCTGTCTTTCTCTTCTAGTTAACATGTATGGGATCTTTTATCATCCTCGTCCACAGATGGCCAAGTAACTCAAACCAGACAGAGGCACCCTATGTATGAATTAATAGAAACGAGAACACACACACACACATCATGCACCTGTGGATCCCCTCACTTCCTTTATTGAGAGAAAACAAGGTTAGTGTGGACAAAAAAAGCTTGTTAGCACCTGAAAGATGTAGAACCCCACACACACCAACACCAGAGGGTTTACTGAAAGTCTCAAAGTAATTTAAAGTCCCGCTTTTTGTTAGAATATTAAAACATTTCCTTCTCATATTTTATGAGCAGTGCACCTGATTCGGTGTTAAACTTTTAGCATTATTTGCAAGACATGTTCCTCATGATTTCCAAGAAGTTCAAGGTTTCTCTGAAGTGAACATGAATAAGTGAACTCTTCCTCCTCCTTGGGATGCAGCAGAGTTCATGGAGAAATGTTTAGCATGCCTCTGCCGTCAACGAGGATCCACAAATTAAATAAGTTCTTTACAAATTGTACAGCAAAACATTAGTTTAACAACTCACACAACTCGTGCAGTTTAATGCAATCTTCTGCATAGTCCCGAGCATCATGCAAATACGTTCTGAATAGTAAGGTTTTAAGCTAAATGCATCTGTTATGAAAGGAGTGAGCATATTAATGCATACATAAAAGCTGTAGTATATTGCATAAATCAGGTCATCGCTGATGTATGTATGTAAGAAAATCTCCATAATGTGCACCATGGAGGCATGTGAGAAAAACTGCTTTCTTCACAAATTCAAGGTAACACTCGGTGAGTCATTGATAAACACTGTGGATGAAGTATTCCTTTGAGACTAAGGTTTAATTCAAGTAATAAGTCACATGAACCCATTGGATGTAGAAAAACAGGAGCAGGGGCGTCAGAATGGGCCCAGCTGCCATCTGGTTGTCACGGTGACGGGCCCGCCTCAGCTGCAGCAGCAACATCTCCGGTCAAGAAGAGTGAGAAAGAGAGGAGGGGGATGCTGGGCGGCGGCCAGAGAGAGGACAGGGAGTTCAGGCAGCAGAGAGGCGTGGTTGGATGGAGGCCAACAGGTGGACATGTTGAGTCTGAGCCGGCGGGAGGATCATCGTCTCAGTGTGAGTGTGTGATACTGCATCATTGTAAACACACCTACATGCACCTATTGGCACCCCGCCACAGAAATGAACTCAATAACCCCACTTGCTTATACACTGCAGGGTGTGCACAGGAATAAGTGTGCATTCCCATGAGAAAATAAGAGATATGGAAATAAATAGTTCCACTTTTCTCAATATGTAACTTCTTTTTTGTATATACCAGACACTTTTAACTCTACACACCTAAAAAACATTTATTTAAAGGGGACCTATCATGCAAAATGCACTTTTGTACGTCTTTTATACATGAATATGTGTCCCTGGTGCGTCAGGGAACTCACCAAGTGTCAGAAAACACAATCCTCTCTCTTTTCCTCCATACCCAAATCTCTAAAAACGGGGCTGCAACGGAGCTGATTATTATTTGAAATGTTCTGACGTCAGAAAAGGGGTGCTCCGCCTATATGGGCAACTCTCCACCTCCACCTATCAGGGGAATGAGAGGCCGCTCGAAAGCGCTGGAGACGCTGTAGTACATATGCCAGGCCTGTAAGTGGCGCTGTAGTCGGCCACAAAAGCAGAATCAGCCCTGGGCTGGAAAAGAGCAAATAGAGCGAAATGAGGCATGGCTAAAATGCATGATCTGTTTGGTATTTTGAAAAAAAAAAAAACAGACATGTTTTGTATAGGTATGGCCCTACAATATATGTTTCAAATAAAGCATGATAGGTCCACTTTAAACCATTTTGAAAGTAAAAAAAGGCTTGATGAACTGCTCTGAACTCATGCCTATATTTCACATTGCCTAAGAGAGGTGCTGGTTTGTGTATATGACTGTTTGAAAGCTATTAGGGTGAGGCTTAACCTTATCATGTTGTAAAAAAAAGCAAGGTCCTCCCCAGGGTTATTAATGTTTTCTCTAAACACTCCTTTCACTTAGAAAAAACTTGCAAAAGCATGCCTTAAACACGTCTGAAAAGCATGCCGTTAAATTGAACTTATTGAACGTGCATTGCATAAGATACAGTGACCCATGCAAAAACTAAGATTTTATGGATTATATCCACAGTTTCTCAAAGTTTATTTAATTTAAAAATCAGATCCCTTACACGACTGCAAAGCCCAGTGAAAACATGCCTGGTCCATTGGAGTGATATCAATCTGCTTTATGTATGTCTTAGCCTCTTTGATAGTGCTTAGAGTGCACTTTTGATGGTGTTTACATCATTGATACCAGGCCTTAGCCAGCATGTACAGTCCGTACTGCTACATGTTGCCAACAATACAGGAAGTCTTCCCGTCTTTATGACTTCCTCCCCAGCGCAGACCACAGGAAACTCGCTGGATGTAGGATACGGAAATAGCTTTTGCTCCCAAATCACATGTGGGAATGTTAATGTAGGCGCTATTCCATGCTCCTAAATTGCTTCCTTCCCATACCTATTCAAGTATATAGCTGAGATAGGCGTAACAACACCGAACGTACGGAGGTATGTAGAGGGCGAGATTTTGTGTTTTTCTCCCACCATGTTCCCCTTAGTTGCCATAATAAACAACATAGCAAAGGTGCTTTAGCTTAGGTAAACCTACTGTATGTTGACAGAGCCAATAAAGCCCAGGATTAAAGTTAGTACACTGCAAACTGCCTGTGCTAATCCTCACAACTCCCCCCCCCCCCCCCCCCCCCCCCTCTGCAGTCCTTATGCTACATATAGGGCATATAGTTAATCACTGCAGACTCAATAAAGTAAGAATACCCACAAAGTCATGGTCAAACCCGATGTGAGGTCATCTAAACCGCGAATGCCACAGCCGATGCAACCATCTTTTAATGTATTTCCAGTTCCTCACCGCCCCCTGTTTCACATAGTGTACTTAGCCAAACAAAAAGCCTTTCTCTGTCTCCCCCCCTTCCTCCCCTTCCCTTTCTCCCCACCACCATCTGACGCTCACTCTCGCCTCATGAGAGAATGTTTGTCGTGATTATAGATTTGTCTCTATTACAGGCTGGATGCGAAATTAGCTCTGTCACTCCGTATAGCTGCTGAGCAAAAAAAAGGGAGGTTTAAAGCGCACAAAAGTGCCACATGGAATGAGTGAGGAAGGGGAGAAGAGGAGGGTCGGCGTGGGGGACTGTGAGGCCTCTGTGCTTTCTTTTTTTTTTCTTTGAAAGCTCCCTTAAAAACCGCAGACACATGGTACAGAATTCCCCTCACAGTAGGAAGAAGGGGGGCAGCTTTGCAAGAGTACACCACACTGTCTGTGATAAACACACACACACACACACACACACACACACACACACACACACACACACACACACACACACACACACACACACACACGGGGAATAATATAGCCAACACACTAGAAGAAGGAAAGGGAGTGTGTGAACCAGGCGCACAAACACTATACACAAAAGGCGGTGCAGAAAGAGGGGAACTTTGAAGGAGTCGACGTGCAGGCCAACGCCTCTACATGCCACACTGAAAAAACTGAAACGTTGACTTCAGTTAAAAGTATTTAGTCAGCAGATTTCACATAACTCTATTAAGTAAATTGAAAGCCATAATACTAATTTGAATTACAAAATGGTGGAATGTCTTGACTAAATAAAGTCAACGGTTCAGTCTTTTCACATGGAAACCTCAACACATCATCTCACCTTAATACCTCTAGGCTCTATGGGAAAGTTGAAGGTCCCACTTTCCACGGATATTGTATAGGGGGGTATTTGGGGGGGGGGGGGCGTTAATCCAATGTACAATGCATATAACTTTGACTGACATGTCCCTCGAACCCTCCCACCCTCTCCTCTCTCTGGGGCCCCTTTGAGCTCGTAGATGGAGGGCGAGTGTGGAACTGGTGGTGGCTGACTGGGAAAAGGTGAAGGGGTCAGGTGGTGTGAATGGACCGGGTTAGGGTCTCTGATGTGGGTTTAGCGTGAACCCAATGCCCTTGAAACAAAGCTCCTGATTGGGTGATTGGAAAAGGTGGGAAGCGGAATCATTCATTTCGATCTAGATTTGAAGATAGATGAAGAATCTGTAACACATATCTTATAATTCGTTTTGCTTCAAAGTTATGTAGGGTGCCAACATATCACCACAACATGAGATCTACTACATACTTGAGGTCACAGTGGGAAAATAAAATGGATTAGGAACGCCATCTAGTGGAGCACCTGGTCATGCTGCGAATGGAGATCAGGTCAATAAAGGTATAATCCATATTGATTAAGTTGCCATTGGGCTATAGTTAAGAGTACAGCAACATCATGACATTCTTGTGATTGAATCTAACAAGCAAACCCCACTGTATTTTTATAAATGGCTTCAATCAAACGGAAGAAACCATATAATGACTTGTTTTTCTCCTTTTGTGTACTTATTAATGGCTTGGCAAAGTCACTAAGAGTCCTTCTGACAAAGGGGGAAATCAAGGTTTTCCATCTTGCAGAGTTAACCCAGAGACCAGCATGCTGAAAAGCTCCTTGTAAGCTAGAAAGAGGAGGTGGAAAATGTGTGTCAGCACACTGAATAGCCGCTGCCTGCATGGGAACAAAGCCTCAAGTACGTCCTTACTCTGCTTTTCCTCATCACCCTTGACATTGCATTATGAAAATATTTGCCAAATGAGGCTAAGGTTATGCCCCCCAAAATCTATGTTTGATCTCAGTAGATTTTTCCTCTCATAAGAGATGGATGATGTCATTTTAATAGAAACCACTAATGATTTACGGTACATAGTATTTTCGATTGAACTGTCAGCATTTCTTGTAAGCATCTGCAGTTCATGCCAGATGAGTGGTTTTTCCAAAATGATTGTGGAAACCGACCCTAAATAATCTCGAAGAAGAATTTGATAAGCTATTTCATTTACTTTCTTGATTCCAAGTAATGACACGACTTAGTTTTTCCAACAAACACTCCAAAATTGAAAGATATTGAGTTTTCCTCAGTAAAGATTAAAAGAAAAAAACTTTTTTTCGCAAAAGAGAAACGGGAAATGCCAAAGCTATATTATTCAATTGAATCTTGATCAAACTATTAAACTAATTGTTTGAACTCTTTTGATGTTTTCTGGCCTGAGACTCCCAAAAACTTTCTCTGAAACAAATTACAACCAAGATTTGTTTATTGACACAATAATCTTATAATGACATTTGTTACCATACAATATTAGATTGTTTTCTTTCATAGAAATCGTAAGAAACATCACTCATTCGATTATTTTAGTTATTCTGCTTAGGAGCAGCCATTGTTTGACAAAGAACAAAATCACAAAAGAGTACTTTTCAAAATGTGATTGGGCTTGTTCAATCAACCACATGACATTCCCAAGAGTTTGTCATTTCTCAGAACAGGACAGTTCTTGGACTCGGAGGAAATAAATCTACTACTAGCAAATCCTCGCTAAGAATCTTTGTGGTGTTGGTGGAAAAAACCTCAGACATATTAAACCCCACACTTCCATTTCCTTCATCATCCAGGAATAAATCAGAAGTTGTCATGCCACCGTCGACATCTTCACCCAAGTGGTGTTCTTTAACATCTTCTACCTCATGGCCTTCAGAGCCTCTGCTCGTGTTGTCTCTCCTGAACTCAGCATCCTCAGAGCTCCAATTACCCACCCCTTCTTTTTGCTCCGTTGTAGCTGTAGCATTTGGAAAAGACTCCTTATCAGCTGGTATGGATGGTGTCTGGGTTATAGCTTTGACACCACTGAACGAGGCACTTGCAAGAACATCGGCGTAGGTGACAGCCACCACCCTGGCGGGGGTCTTTGGCGGCCTGACAATGACCGCCTTTCCAGACTCCTTGGTGAATCCATTGGGCTTATTTCCTTTCACACGTGTGGCCCTCACAGTGCTGCTGGTGGAACTGTAGAGCGGGCCCATTCCAACAACTTTGGTTGGCGTCCTTGGCTCAAATTTTGGGCTGGATTCAAATGTGGGTCTTCTGTCTGATCTGAGAAAAGATGAGGACGCCATGGGTTCTAGTGCTGTGCTATTAAGATTTGCATTTCTGTTTGGAACTCGCTCAATTCCTAACAAGGTGTAGATTGTGCGTCTCTTTTGGTATGTGTCCGGTGAAGTGTCAGTGCTTCCTGCTTCCTTTAAAGTTGGTTTAAGGTCTTCACTGCTTACCTCATTTTGGCTCACTGTGGATACATGGCTGCGTTTCTGTTGCAATATCTGTGGGCTTCTAGGTTGAAGAGCTTTAAACCCCTGCTGGACTCTAGCAGACTTGTCTGGCTCACTAACTACAGTTTTGGCTCCCTCGAGTGGTCGAGTACCAAATCCTCTGAGACCATATATTCTTTTAGAGTTTTTATATGGTCTTCTATCACCAGTTTTATGCTGCATAGTAGACGTTTCCTTAAATCCTGTTGTAAACGGCCTTATAGTAGGTTTGGTTTGGACGATATCTAAAGTCCCAGGAAAAGGGTCATCTGTTAGGGTCTTCTCAAGATTGGCGGGTATGGCTGCTTGTCTCCGGCTAAAGCTAAACCTTGGTGAGAAAGAAGGGTGTATATTAGCTTCCTTTCCTTGGTCCAAGCTGTAGCTTTGAGGGTTGGTTCTGTCATTAGAGACTTGGCCCTCCTTCACACCTCTCCATGTTGGGTTTATAAATCCTTTGAAGCCATATATGTTTTTTACGGTTGTTCCAGGTTTGTTAGCATGCTTTAATTCTCTTTTGGCCGTATCACTACTTACTGGGGATGTATCACTAACAGTTGTATTGTTACCCTGGACATCTGCATGAGGAATAGGATCAACACTTTGAATGGTGGCGTCTTTCCCAGGATGTTCAGAGATTTGAGTTATGTCTTTATATTTACTAAAATGATCCGTATTAGGACCATACTGGGCCACATTATTTAACAGTGGTTTGGCCTCATCAGATAGCCGTTCTACTTCCTGAGTTGAATCTTTTCTTTGTTTAACAATTGAAGCAAACCTGCTGTAAACTTGTGAATCAGAGGCCTGCTGCTGATGTGGCGTCGGGAAAAAAGCGGCGGGTCCATCACTCGTGGCTGTATGAACTCTCTCATGTCCAGAGGTCAGGGAGTTCTTGAACAGATATGACTGGAACTTTTTGTTTCTTGGCACCTCACTGCTGCTCACCGAGTTCAACTTCTGGGAAAAATCCGTTTGTGGTGAAGTCAGTTTTTCTGGGCTGGGGATGCGTTTAATAACAGAGGCGTCTAAGCTGTTGCTGACTGATGGCGGATGAGGGGTGGGTTGACTCGAGAAGCCGAACAATTTGCTCCGTGCCCCAGATGCGGGGGGCTCATTAGCCTCTTTATAATTCCCTCTTGAAGTTGGCAGCGGAGCGCTCCAATATCTAGCAGGCTGGGATGAAAAAGGAGAAGGGGAGGCATATCTGGGAACTTCTTCTTTGATGTAGGAATTCTGAGCATCCCAAACTTGTGACGGACTGGAGCTTAGATGAAAGGGACGGGAAGCTTCTTTTAGAGATGACTTTCTAATGATCACTGAGTTTGATCTGTATGAATTACCAGAGAGTGGTTGGTAACTGCTTGCTGGCCTATTTAAATTCTGCACTGCTGGAGACTCTCTGTTATCTGGACTGTTTTGATTGTAACTAAAACGTACAGGGTTTGGCCGTTGGTAGATGATTGACGAAGCTACTCTAGGATTCCCGCTTGTCTCAGTTTCACCATTAGTCCCAGTTTGGCGTCCAGTTTGAGTTGATGGCTGACCACCAGTGAAGAGGGGATTGGGCTGACTGCGTGGAATATACAGTTTTCTCAGACGCTTGTGCTTCACTCCATCGTTCACCTGGGTTGTTATGGGGCTGTCTGAAGGAGGGGGAAAAAATGTAATTATTCGAATGCTGTTACACAGGCAAATCAACCTGTCTTCGATATTGTATGTTCATTTTATAACCTCTATTTAGTTTAATATAAACCTGAAATTACTCTGCCTCAAATACATGTTTACATTGTTGAGACAGGATGCAATAAATGTCAAACAAAATCATTATCTCTTTTACATTTTTGTCAAATTGCCAAGAAAAATCTGGCAATACAATTCTAGCTCCACCCAACCCAATCTGCCATCACATGCCTTACCCTCATGACGTGTTTTTCCCTGTTATTAAAATAAGCATTAGCTCACAGAAACTGCAGACACAGCAGGATTGGCCTGGCAGATCCTGGCCTGTTTGCACTCACCTCTTGCAGCTTCTGAACACATGATAAACGACATGACAGCTGCACAGACCAGAGCAAAGGCAAACAACAGCCTGCAGGAGAAGATAAAAAAGAACAGGCACAGGAGCTTTTATGGTATTCATGAGAAGTGTGAGGCTGTCACTCAATAATAATCAACCCTTTTACAAGTTGTATGCCTACATGTGCGTAAAAGCGTGTGCAATTGATATTTACCTTGAGAGAGCAGCATTTCGTAACATGATGGAAGGATTTCTCAAGAGGTTTGAATGATAGCCAAACAAATAACTTGGAATAAGTTGTAGCAGAGTTGGCAATCCATGTGTTTTACTTGTCAAACAAGTTGGAGATCCAGGCTCTGCTGCTGGTTGAGGCTGATTGGATGCAATGCTGTGCACCTGGTCTCAAGTAACCTCCCCTCCCAGTTCCCAATTTTTTTAATTTAAAATACTTTCTTTAAATATTCAATCTCCTTTGAGTTCTGTGTATCTGTCTTTTAATACAATCATGTTTGCCTCCACTGTGAATTATATTTTGTAAAGCCTGCTTTTACTTTGTATAATGTGCTAGGCTAAATACAATGTTTTTTTGTTTTTTTTAAAGTTGCACACTCAAGCCGTCTTTTTTTCAAAGAAATGCACACATGACTCACCCAAACTCTTAGGAAAAATAGCTTCAAAGTCATTTGAAACCAGATTTATTTTGCCATAAATATGTAACAATATTTAATTAAATACATTCTTCAAAAATAATAAATACCACATACATAAGTGCATACATAGGCCTTAAATAAAACAGCTTCACAGTGTTCATCGTTTAAAGTAGCAATCAGAAATCTGAAAAACTGACATTGTTGGCTGTGTGTGGCCAGTAAGGTTTCTTCTTCATCATCATCATCATCATCATCATCATCATCAACATCATCATCATCATCAAGTCCATGTTGCGAATGAGAACCATTGAAAATAAATATAGTGTCACATTGTCCAGGGTCACTGAAATGTTGGACTCCTTAAAACATAAAGCCGGTCATCATGGCGATGTTCCTCAAGTCGTCATTGGTCATACAGTCTGTGAAAGAAAAACAAGACACATTAGAAAACATGTTTACAAAATCATTGATGACTTTATAAAATAATCTGAACCCTTAAGTGTGAATATTGAACTTTATCAAAAAGCTAAATGTGGCACATTCATTGAACTTTATATTTGTAAAGTTTAAAAGCATACTGTAACTTGAGGTGGAATGTAACCAAGTAGCTTTACTTAGCCTACAATGCACAGTATGATTCTTCAAGTTTGTATCTTCTTGGTCGAATGCACTTATTGTAAGTCAGCTAAATGCAATGTAATGTAATGTATATCCATTTTAAGGAGTATTTTTTAACTCCTTAGCTAAACTAACTTCTTAGCAAAATCGCTGTCAGTTTATTTTCTGTTAAACCACTCGTGATTTAACTCACCTAAATATAATGTTGTATGCTTTTATCTATACAAAATAATTTTATTTTAAAGGTTTTTCCTAATTATTTTGTGTAATAATCAGAATGTATAAAGTAACTATAGTAGAAAGTAGAAAAATGTACTTCCAAAATGTAGTAGAATTGTAAAGTTCAGTACTTGAGTAAATGTACTTAGTTACTTTCCACCACTGAGTATTTTTTTTTATATTTAGGGTAGGCTACTTTTATCTCAAGTCTGACAATCTAGGCTACTCCTAGTAGAAGTATAAACAAATGGAAATACTCAAGTAAAGTAGCCTACCTCAAAATTGTACATAAGTAGCCTACAGTCCTTGAGTAAATGTACTTAAAAGTTACATTCCACCACTGCTGCCTAATGATTTGTCTCGCTGACTTTTATTTACTTCGGCAGGCCAGGCTACCACTTGAAACAGTACTTCTGAACCACAGTTTACTTACTTTCTCCGCCCCTCTGCCGAGAGCTCTTCCCACTAAACAACCGCCAAACTTTCCTGAAGGACCGCCGGAGCCCCCTGCCTCTGGAGCCCGGGGAGGCGTTGCCTTCCTCGGCTGGAGTCTCGGGGAACTCCTCGGTGTCGTCACAAGCGTCTAGCCCGGGACAGACCTCTTCCTCCGGGTTATCATCCTCCTCGTCTTCCTGGTCGAGGACTCCCGAGGATATGAGCCGCTCCAGGACGCACTCGTCAACCCTCAACTCGGCTCTCAGCGTCCCGGAGATGGAGGTGGTTTGTCGGCACAGCGGACAGACGATGGGTCCCTGGGGTCGTGAGAGGGCCAGGAGGCAGGACTCGCAGAAGCTGTGTCTGCAGTGGAGCTCCCGGGGACACCGACGACCTGTGTTGTAGGTCCGGTAACAAATCCCGCACTCCTGCTCGGTACACATGTTGCTTTCTGATCTGGTGATTCAGATTGGAATTAGACAAGAGGTGAGCTATCCAGACTTTATACCTCAGGGTGTGGGGGAGTGCGTGGGAGGAGACTACGAACTATAAGGTTTAGGGCCAAATAAAACGTATGAGTCATAAAGCTCCAAGTGATGTAATGAAACCAACACAACACACCATTGTGTATGAGTCATAAAGCATGTAGTATGTTGTTGTTTTATTAATAATATTTCCTCTAGTCTAGAACATGTTGAAACACACTACTCGAAATAAAAATAAACAAGTGATTCACAAACCAAACCCATTTCCCAGGTAATAATGAGAGTAACACATAGCTTTGTGATTTAAAAGAGCACTCGAAACCAAGGCAGGACTCAATAAAACAGGATTAAAATAATACAAAATAATTAAACAAAATATGAAATATACAATTAAATAAATAAACAATATATTACATATTTCCTGTATCAGAAACAGTAGGAATATAATGCTTACGAAGTCCAATTATTTTTGAAAATAATCTTGATTTGAACACAAATGTTACAACTTTCACAGTGTTTAACATACCTTGATCAAATAAGACAAAAGAAAGCTCCTGTTCATTCAGAATAAAATAGACAAAACACAAACCATGTCCTGTTTCCTGTCTTACTCTGCCACTTCCCCATGTCTGATCATCACATCCTTACTACAGTTGATCCATAAATAACCTCTTTGACAGTATGACAACTTTTGGGTTTTTTCCACATACACAGTTAAACAATGAATGACCCTGAGCCAGGAGACAACAAGCGGACCTAAGACGTAACCAAATACGTTAGAGATTAATCACACTTTGTTGGATTTGGAATCATTCATTGGGAGGCCCTATTTATGGTCATAGCGCATTTTTTTTTAAATCCAGTAAAAAATATGGGAAGGATATCCCTTCTTAATACTCCCCCTCCTTTATCAAACTTGAATTCAAGTGCTAACCCTCCTTGTACTCCCCACTGATACTGAAGGGTGTGTGTGTCTCTGTGTCTGTGTCTGTCTGTGTGACGTCAGCCAGACGTCACTATGGTAATCCCCAAACAACCCTCATCATCCTATCAGTTGTTTCAGCATGAACTCCTTTCATGGTCATTTCCGCTGAAAACTTGGCAGACAATCATAAATTCTCTCTGTGTGTGTGTGTGTGTGTGTGTGTGTGTGTGTGTGTGTGTGTGTGT
>CALSBZ010004052.1:18419-32595 GCA_943591055.1 Gobionotothen gibberifrons
TGTGTGTGTGTGTGTGTGTGTGTGTGTGTGTGTGTGTGTGTGTGTGTATGTGTGTGTGTGTGTTTTAAAGCCTATCCTTTGTGATTTTCTTAAGCCTTCCCGCTTTTTGCCTCCAGCATCGAATTTACAGTAAAAGGAGCTTCTTCTTCTATTTTTTAAAACTAAATGACTGTAAAAAAAGAGAAGACTGTGAATTACCTATGACAAATGTGTAACATGTCCTACAACATTAAATCCCACAATACTAATTTTTTAGCAGCAACACAAAAGACAGACACATTTCTGTATTTACTGTGTGTGTCTTGAGTGAGACACTTAGTTGGAAGATTGGAGCAATGCGGGAAAAACAAATCTAGACTTTGATATTGATCATAAAGACTTTATTGACTGCAGTGGTAATTGTTGCAATTTTTCCTAGTGGCGCTTTTTTATGATTCTATGTGTGAGTTTACAAATCTGACTGTTGAGTCTTATATTGTCTGGTAGAGGATATGAAAACAAGTTAACCTATTCTTTAAATATGTTTTTAAGTGAAGTGATTTTATTAGCTATAGTCCAATAGTTTTGTAAATGATGAGGAATACGGTAAATGTTTCAAACCAAAGGAAAAGCCCAATCTCTATATGTTTTGATCTGAGTCAGATTGGTAGTGTAAATAGCAGAGTTGGCGTAAAGGCACATTCTGTACAGGACAAGCCTACAACTAAATCAATGAGGGTGAAACAAAAACATTACTATGGGTGATGGCTAATTTATCAATCCGTAATTAATCTGTTTACTCAATGTTCTGAACATTAACTGCCACTTATTGACATTTACACATTTTTGGTATAGACATGATCCACTAGAATGTGAGATGACTTTAAGTAAAGTAGGAAAACTATACAATGTTAATAATTTCACCCCACACACTACTATTTTAAAACTGCTTCATGCTGACTGTGTGGAATCATAATAACATCATATGGAAGTAGACTGGGAATCTGTCATGTCCTATCTCGTGTGTCTTAGTTACCCTCACATCACCAAGGGTTTAATTACTGCCAAGCAAACCGCAGAGACGCCTCATGAGAGAGGAGGACGAGTAAAATCAGGTGAGACGGAGGGGAAACAGAAGGCTGCCAGTAAGCCGAGCTTCATCCCACATAGCTACAGGATATCAAGATTGAAACGTGTTAATGTGCACACAATACAGGGAGGAAGACACTGCCAGGATGAGATCTGTACCAACATGAGGAGAATTGTGCAAGGGGAAGTACCGGGCATCAAAGTGTCCTCTGATCAAAGGGCTGTGCGGTGGGTAAGTCACTCTGTTATCTGCTTCTTAGGTGTGAGGATTAATCGCTGCCAGTGGCTCTCAATATCATCTCTATGAACCTGCTGGCCTAGATATAAGGGGGCTTATTTATTGAACACTTTCCTGTCACAACTTGTTTGTCATATAAATGCTTCTTGTTGCTGTTGATTGTATTTTAACATCCATTCTGTTTCTGGTTCTAATGTGTTTTGAAATGCGTTGCCATGGACCAATTCACAGGAGACCACATCTGCTAAGCAACAATCCGTGCGTAGTAGCCTAGTTGTCCCATGTGAGCAATAAACCAAAAAAGTGTGTCAGCAAAGCAAGTTCGTAAGAAGCCATCAGCAAGTTGGCTCAGAATAAATACTAAAAACAAGTGGGGAAAAACGACATGTCTACGTATTGACATAAACTTAAAGGTGACCTATCATGCAAAATGTACTTTTGTACGTCTTTTATACATGAATATGTGTCCCCGGTGTTCCAGGGAACTCACCAAGTGTCAGAAAACACAACCCTCTCTATTTTCCTCCATACCCAAATCTCTTAAAAAGGATCTGATACAGACTGATCCAGATTTGAACACTTCTCTGACGTCACAGAAGTAGCGCTACGGCTATTGGGCCAACTCCACCAATCAGGAGGAGACAGCCACGGACATTGCCGTTCGAAAGCGCTGGAGACGCTGTAGTACATATGCCAGGCCTGTAGATGGTGCTGTTCTCACAGAATCAGCCCATGCAAAGACAGTGTTAAATTGAGCGAAATGAGGAATGGCTAAAATGCATGATCTGTTTGGTATTTTGAAAAATAAAAAGTATAAATATGCCTTATATAGGTATGGTCCTACACTATATTATTCAAATATAGCATGATAGGTCCACTTTAACTTTTGGTAGTCAAGCAGACCCTTCATCTCCAGTCTTTATGCTAAGCTAACTGGTTGCTAACTGTAGCCTTCCATTGAAATGAGTGGTACCAATCCTGACATAACGCCTGTGAAGAAAGCGAAAATATGAAACTATTCTTTGGACATTGACATATTTGACTCACACAACATCTTAACATCAGTAGTTGTAATGTATTACAATTTCAACAACCTGTTATTGGACTTCCATGAGTTAGTTAAATCTGGTCAAAATCACATCAGTTGAATTCTCATAATATAAAGGTCATGGTACTAAAATGTTGGCTCCTACATTTCCCATGATGCCACTCAAACGTGTGTGTTGTTGAACCCTCCCTGCCTGATTTAAACTTCATGCTAACACAAACTGACTCATAACAAGTCAAAGCTAAGGTAAATTACACCACCATATTTTTTGCAGACAACTCCAAAATCAGTTGAGTGCCCCTTTAAACGACTGAACAAAAACATGGAGAAAAGTGGACGTGCACACAAACACATGCACACATGCAGAAAGCATCATTACATTGACTTATTACTTCCTTTCTCAGCCCTACTTTTGCTTTGCTTGTTTTTTATTGCACATACTCAGAGTGTGCACACACTTCATGGATGATTGTGAGTATGTGGGGGGGAATGGGTAAATGGTTTAGTGGTTAAATGGATGAACGATATGACTCATGGGCTGTGGAATCTGTTAATAAAACCAAGAAGACACAAAGTGATATCCCAGGGAGAGCAGATCCTGGCATTTCAAAGTCACGTAGGCCTCTGGTATGCTCTTAGTTCAACTTGGTTTCTCTTTTCAGATTTGTACCAAAGATTCATCCACTTCTCGCCATAACTGAGCACTTCCAGCATGGCCGAGAATGTTGTCCCCGCTCCCCAGCTAGGGGACCCAGCAGCTGCAGCACCCAGCCTCAGCGGCACCCCTGGGGACCCGATGGATGTGGAGTGTCCCATCTGCTACCAGGAGTACAACCAGTACAATAAGAGCCCCCGGATGCTGGAGTGCACGCATGTGTTCTGCACCGAGTGCCTCCAGAGGATCCAGCTCTGCCCCAGCGAGCCCTCCAGCCCCAGCAGCCCCCCAGCACTCCCCTGCCCCCTGTGCCGCCACCTCACCCCTCTCACCTCCGGGGACGCCCTCTCCTTACCCTGCAACTCCCGCATCCTGTCCAGACTCCCCCCCGCCACCTACTGCCTGGCTACACACCTGGCCACCATCACCCAGAGAGTGGTGCTGTCCCTGGAGGGCGACAGCAGGGACACTCGCTTCATCATCCTGCCCACCGTCAGCCTGCGGGTGCAGCAGATGCACCCGGAGAGGCCGTACGGGATGGCGTCGGGCATTGTGCACGGGGAACAGGAAGTCTTAGAGCAGAGCAAGAGGACACTGTTCTGTGTGCAGCTGCTGGCCGTCACCTTCTGGGTGCTGTTTGTGATCACGTGCGTGGTCGGGGTGGTGTTTGGGCCACATTTCATTAACAGGCATCATTAGTAGGAAGCTCTTCTTTTAGCTAGTGATATTAAATTATGATATGAAGCACTGTATAAAGTAGGTTGACACATGCATTTGAAGAGAATATTAAACACAATCTTCGTTGAAAATATGTTTGACCACTATTGTTGGTTACCCTGTTGATCTGGGACCAATTTATATTCAAATGCTGTTTATAAAATACCACCATTTACACCAATTCTGACTCATGTACTGAATATGTGTTGCTCTTTCATTATTGATAGACTGATCAAGAGTTCCCTCTAGTGGTTCATTTGGTGATGTATGAGATGAGATCACAACTTTAGATAAAAGGATCAAAACTAAATCTGCTCTTAAGTGTTTTTTTCTTTGTGCCTGTTTATTAAGGCCATTATAAAGTGTATAGCTGTCCTGCTAATGCATAGATTTGAATAAAGCTGCACATTGGGTCTCTCTTTTTCCTTTTTCTGGTACAAAGAAAGATATACACATGCCATTTTTTTTTATCCTGACTTTGACTGTTAATAAAAGTTTTATTTTTCAAACTATTTTAAAAAACAACGAAGTTATAGTGGGCTATTGTTGACACAAAGTATGTAAGTACCAGATTTAAATCCAAGCAAATGTTGTGGCATATTCTATCAAACTAAATATAGTCTTTGGCACAAATGGGGCTAACCCCACTTCTACCAGCTGCAACATTGTCATGCATCAATAATATTTTCTCCACTGATATAATAATGATGTACAGATAGATATATAGATGTATAGATAGATAGATGTATAGATAGATAAATGTATAGATAGATGGATAGACAGATAGATAGATGCATAGATAGATACATGCATAGATAGATAGATAGATAGATAGATAGATAGATAGATAGATAGATAGATTGATACATACTTTATTCATCCCCAATTGGGAAAGTATTTGGTCACAGCAGCAGTCTTGTCAAGCATAACACATGAGTTAAAATATTTAAAAGATAGAATAAGATACATATATAATAAAAATAAAAATTAACAACAAATATATACAAATGTACAGTAGAAAATACATTTATCACTAAAGTATCTAAATTATACACAATACAAAGAAAATACCAAATACATTTGAATACTCACACTTTCACTAGGCAACATAATTATACTACAGAAACATATTGACATTGGATTATATATAGATTATATTAAGTTTAAAGATAAGATACATTAAAATATAACCTTTATTAATCCACGTAGGGAAGGTCATGTGTCATAACAGCAACAGAATACAAAAATAAACACAGATAGTAGTACACCTAATAAGAATAAAAGTCAAATAACAAATACAATAAAATAAGAATAAACATGTATTAACAGTATTAATATGCAAATAATGTGAGTTTAAATGCATTTGAATGCAGGACTCTTACTTGTAAAAGGACATTATTATGGTAGTATTTCTAAAATAATAAAAATGCTGGTGGTGTTGAAGGGTGGTTGGGAGCGTACGTAAATCAAAGGGGGCTACGTAATGACGTCACACGCCGCGTTGGCTCGCAAAAAGTGGTGAAAAGTTTTTTAGACCCCCTCCCCTGTATGTTTTTGTTGGGGGAAAAGTTGTTGGTAGTTAGGTCGTGTGAACGTAGCGTTTCCCCGTCGGTTTTTCGCCCCTCGGTAACAATGCGGGGGAATGCGCACAGTTTTCTACTACTTTAAAGTCGGACCGCGAGTTTGTGAGCAGGGTTACAGACGGATTACGTCCTCCGGCTCGGACTGAAAAATCTCAGTGGCCATCATCGTTTCACCTCTGCCGTCTCGTTAGCCACCTAGCTGCTAACTAACTCCCCAACAAAGTTAACCTCGCCTCATAGTGTTTGCTTCTCCCGTGGCAACTTCCAGCAGAGATGGCGGAAACCAAAATTATTTATCACATCGACGAAGAGGAGACGCCGTACTTGGTGAAGATACCCATTGCTGCCGAAAATATAACTTTGCTGGATTTTAAACAGGTCTTGAACAAGCCAAACTACAAATTCTTCTTCAAGTCTATGGACCAGGACTTCGGGTAAGCTGCTGGGTTTTCTTTTTTTAATCCTTTAGCAGGGAAGAGCTTTGTGGTTTCCCTGCAACACTAGGAGTGATAAACAGCTGGTAGTAAGAGTACTTGTATTTAAATGCAGAGGTGGAAGAAGTACTCAGGTCCTAGTAAAAGTACCAGAGTGTAGGAATGTTACAAGTAGAAGTCCAGCATTCAAAATGTTAACCAAGTCAAAGTACAGAAGTATTAGCATCAACATATACTTAAAGCACCATAAACAGATTCCAAAATAATATATATTATAATGTGTGATGCATTAAAGTGTTTATCAAAGGTGAAGCTAGTTTTAATGACTTTGTATACTTCAGGGTAAATTGTGAATTTCAAACCAGGTGTAACTAAAGTCATTTTTAAGTGTTGTTTATATTCCACATTATTAATGAAAATCTGCAAAGTAACTAAATATATGACGTAAAAGTAGTGGAATAAAAGTACACGATTTAACTCGGGTCTCTAGTTGAGTAGAAGTAGCAAAACAATGAAATACTCAGGCAAAAGTACCTCCAAAATTGTCCTTAACTCCAGTACTTAAGTAAATGTACTTAGTTACTTTACACCACTGTTTAAATGCTGTGACAAAAGTTGTACACGTTGTAAAACAGCCATTATTTTCTTAGTGGGGGAGCGTTAACTTGGCGTAAGTAAACACTTAACATTCTTGGCTAATTAAAAAAACAAAACCTTACAGGAATGCATGCATGGCAGAAAAGTCATGCAATCCTATCTTGTGACCGGCTGTCGTGTATTTGTCAAACGGGGTGAAAAAACGTATGGTGAAAGGATAATACACTTGAATGAAGCAGGTCGCCATTGAACCTCTCCTAATCAGTAAAAAGTTAGTGATGAATTTCCAAGTGCTTCTATAAATACTGAGTGTCTGTAGGCTGGGGACATTTCTCAGGAAACATCATCATTACAATGGGAGGCATTCCCTGTCCCTGCTGCTTTCCTTTGCCCTAATCCTCATCCCTCCCACCCTCCTTCAGTCCATCATCTTGTGAAATCCTTCGCCTTTTCATTCTTTCGGGACTGAGGCCAGGGTTTTGTCTCCCCTCTTTAACACTTTGGCCTGCCAGCCATCCTTTCATTCCCTGGCTTCCTCCCTTCCTCCCATTCCACTCGTTCAGAAAGAGCTGTCTCCTCTCCTCTATCAATTCATCTTTTTTTTTTTACTTTCTGTGTAGCTGCTGTGCACAGGAATGCATGTTTGTGGTTTTATTCACCCAGTGAGACCCGTAGGGCTTCTGTTAAACGCATTGTAGTCTTGGATGAGTTTTAAAGCTGGGCTAGTTGCCTCTTCTGCCCTTTGGATGGCAACACCGGAGCCGGAGCCAAAGAGCTTCAGTATCAGCTCAAACTCAACGAGATGAGATGGCTTTTCTTTGGGGCTTGACAGAGCTGGCATCATCTGAATATTAATAGCAGCAACACCAGTTACTGACATGTAAAGGCGTTTTTACAATACTCAATGTCTGGCTGCAATGATTTAGAAATGTCAGTACATTTCAGTTTCATATTCAGGTTGTTATAGCAAGTTAATAAGTTAATTTCTCAAATGATGGGAGATGCTTGGTTTTTACGGATTTCATTTTGTGCTCTGGGAGATTGGGTTTGGTTTTGGCCATATTTGTAGTTTGAAGTCTGTTATTCACTTTTCTTTTAGCAAAAATACACAGTAAATAATGACAATAATCACTTTTAGGCCTCTTTAGACTATATTTAATTATTATCAAGTCAACTTTTAACAAAACTACTTATGTAGAAGAACGAAAATTGTGTTTCCACGGCAATATTATTTTTGGCATTTCTTTTCTCTCCCAGATGAATCTATCCATCATTTCCTTTGTTATCTTTTTATCAAAATACATACTAGAGAACGGTCCATTTCATGTTCCCAGGGCTCAAAGTGTTTTTCAGCCAACAATTCAAAACTGAAATATATGATTTTGACCTACAATGTTACAAACCAGAGAAAAGCAACAACCTTTCACACGTGGAAGTCCGAACCAGGGGTTGGGTTTTTGCCAGAAAGGGATTTATACCATAAATGGATTATCCACATTTTTGTTGCAGAACTGTCGATTTAATGAACTTGCAAATGTGAGTGTACACCTAAATAACTATTACTGTCATTTGTACTATTTAATGGGCACAGTTAAAACTTCAGAAAGCTCATTTTTTACATCCCAGTAGTCTGCATTCATTTATTTCTTTTTGACTTGCCTCACTAAATCAAGAGTGTGATTTGCAAGTTAGTAGTCAACTGAAGAGCTTGTCCAGTGTACACAGACATGACATTGTGTCATCATATTCCTGCTTGTAGGTGTTTTCCAAAAGCATAAAATCCTCATCTTAAAAAAAGCCCCCCCCCCCCCACACCAAACTCCCAGCAGAGTTTTTTTTCAGAGAGTATGGCAGAAAAACGAATTTTCGAAAATCAGCATCACCGTTTCATTTGAATACCTCCAACAGACTTTTCAAACATAGCTCTGAGTCAGCTGTCCAATCAAAGCAGGGACGTGTTTCCCCCCTTCTCCACACCAGGAGAGGAGTGTGTAATATAGTGTGTGTTTTCATATGCCCTGGTACGAGGCCAGCTGTCGAGCCGAGCTGTGTGTGTGGCAGTGGGGTGTGTGTGTGTGTGTGTGTGGGTGGGGGATCAGGTCAGGGCCGGAGCTGCGATCCTGGGGGCCGGACAGAGGCCATTTGCCGGGTGTCCGCGGGGAGAAGAAAGGGGAGACAGAGCCGGGTTGTGTTCGCTCGGGGTTATTAGATATTCTCCGTCTGCTGGTGTGGAGGATCAGGAAGCGGTATAAGTAAGATTGATTGTTAGAAAGGCA
Source organism: Gobionotothen gibberifrons (assembly GCA_943591055.1). NCBI lineage: Eukaryota > Metazoa > Chordata > Actinopteri > Perciformes > Nototheniidae > Gobionotothen > Gobionotothen gibberifrons. The sequence goes on from CALSBZ010004052.1 coordinate 27,036, forward strand.
ATGCTGAGTTGGATGCAGGAATTTGATATCGGCAAGGGACTGGAAAGTGAGGAAGTGGGGGTGAAAACTTCAGGCCGTGTTAAATCCAACAGGGATAGGCATTAGGGCTACTCAATTTGTTGAAATGTAATCAAAATGGCAATATTGAATGTGAAATATAATCGCGGAAGTATACTTAAAGGTTAGAATGAAGTATTGTGGCGCTGTAGAGATATCCACACCTACCAATAGGAACCTAGAACCAATCAAAAACCAATATTGTTTGGTACAGATCCTCCTGAAAACAATCACATCATGCTAATCGTTCAATGATACTGAGATGAATGACATCGTAAACAAATATCAGTCAACGTAAACTGCCACTTTATTTATTATTCTCCCAAATTATTCTATCAATTGTATTCCCTGATTATGTATTTGGTCAACATATCGTGAGAATAGTTCATTTCCAGTTACCAGAGCTCAAAGTGACTTCTTCAAAACAACATAATCGCTCTTACTTATTTCCTCCACATCGTGCAGCCCTACTTAGCATATTTCGGCGTTGTTTGTACATTAGGCGATGCATTTTAGAGCCTGTGTGAAATGACTCTCGACTGCGGTCGGTTGTTTGTTTGGACGGCCGAGGAAAGAAGACAATTACACTCTCGGGAGAAGAATGCAGCATCTGTTCATCCGCAGTGTTAGGGGAGGGAAATTAAACGGTTGGCAAAAAATTAGTTTAGCTAACGCTCAGTGGCCACACGCACGGCATTTCAAAAGCCAAGTGGTCCTGTAGCTGTTCCCCACAACAATCCGGGCGTATGTTAACACTCGCCCACAAAACCAGCTCTCAACAGCTGCTTACGAAAGCCCAGTGGAGCCTGACCAAGTCTCGCACACATGAGAGGCCGGCATAGGAAGCTGGAAAAATAACTTTTGAAGGAGTTGAAGCAGTCAAGTGTCCTCTCTGTAACACTCAGCCCAGCCCCTGTCCGTGTAATCTACTGTAATAACACAGTACAGGCTGCTGGGGGGGAATTACACAGCTTAGGCCTGATGTTTGTCTTTCTGACGAACATGCAGGAATACTACAGAGGAGCCCGGCGGATGTGCCTTTGAGGAGCTTTGCTTTGTGTCGTTACGTGTATTGGATTTGCATGCATTTAATTGACTGACTGTAATTTGTCAGCGAGCCACAATAGCAGTAAGTGTGTGATTTAGCTCGTTGAATGAATTCCAATGGAGTCCGTCACCAGCCGGAGGAAGCTAATTAAGGATTGTCTGTTCTTTTCTCTCATATCTGCTGTGCTAATTCAACGCTTCAGGGCTTGGCTGGTGTTTCGGTAATACGATTAGCAGAGTATAATCCCAGTGATATAATTGTTCTTTCATTACAAGTAGATTTTATTCGTATGATGCAAATTGGATTTGAAAGAGTAGCTGGTGGAAGCAAGAGGATTTTAAAGTACAGTTGTTTCTCCGGCATCTTTGACCATGGCAGTGACCATGGTGTCTTTTTAAAAAGTGCATCTTCAGGCTACCAATAAGCTACGTGTTGTCTTTTAGCTAGAGGCTAACTGTTAGCTCTGCTGTGTCAGTGTTTCCCCTAGGATGGAGTCATAGCAGCGGTGCTAAGGCACGTGGGCCCCGCCAATTTGTTTCTCTGTGTGTCTGCCAGCACAAGAAAGGCTCTTGAGTTCTAGTACCAGGGCCGGTTCTAGACAATTTGCTGCCCTAGGCGAGATTTTATATATAAAGAATACATGAAAAATCTCTACAAAAAACAAAAACAGAAACGTATTGACATACTAGGTAATATACGTCAAAATGGCTTCAAATGTATTCATTATTGTATGAACATGTTTTAATTGGGGGGTGGACGTCACATCCTCCGGTGGTATGCCCCCCCGGGAAGATTTTTTTTGAACATTTTAAAGTAAAATGCTTCAATCTGGTGCACTTTGAGCACACAATTACTAGAGACTAGATCTATGGGGTACAACTCTAAAACACCCATATGAAAAAGATCGGTTTACATTTTAATAATCAAATGAGTATGTGAACATAACCAATAACCTTCCATAGCCAATAACAAATAAATGTAACTTATTTTATTTTTGTTAATAATAATACATTTAATTTATATAGCGCTTCTCATCTGCCAAGACAAATCTCGAAGCGCTTCACAACAAAGGACACAGATACAATTTGAGAGATTAAACAAATAATAATAGTAATAATAAAAAAAAGAATTGTTGTTCATTTATATCTTATTTTACCTAGTTCGGCCCTGCCAGTACATACAGTGGCAATGTCTCAAGGTTTAGCAAAAATACACCTTTATTGAACATACAGTAACACAAAAACAACCAACCAATGAAAAAGGGTCGCCACTTATTATTATTTTAATTAAAAAAAATAGGTATATAGGGGAAACACTGGCATAGGAAAAAGACTGGGTGAATCGCCAATATTAGGCCGTTGTAGTCCAATCATGAGCTGTTCTTCTTTACGCCTAAATGGAATTTTATGAGTTTTCAGTCAAATGTCATGAATATTTTATCATTAAATTGTTCAATTCAATTGATATGCCCCCCCCAGTATACATATTTGATTAACATTTCAATAAAAACAAGTGTTGTATTGGACAACACATGAGCAGATACTCAATATTTTAGGATTGTGGCTAAAGAAAACCTGATCAGGACATCCGAGTGTAAAATAAGTTTAACTTGACAACCCTCCTTTTAAGAAAATCCCTTTAACATTGATTCCTGTTGAATAAAAACCTTGCAGGTGTTGATATGATATACGCCAAAGTATTGCTCAACGAGAGTCACTTGAGTCAGTTTTGTTAGGTGATCCATAAAACATCTGGAACGCATGTAAAACAGTACGGCGAGCGAACAAGGACAGCTTGTCATAACACATCCTAGTCGTATTTCTGAATAAGCCAATAATTTGATTTAGTTCAGTCATGTCATATCATAAATCACTTTTCTATAATTCTCCAGCAGTTCCACATTTTCTTTATGACTCGACGAAAGCCTCGGTGTTGTGTTCAGATTTCATTCCACGCTGTACCATCGAGACAACGTGTACACAACGTTAGGTAGAGCAATTCAAACCTGATGCTCACTGTGTGTCTCTTTTGTTTTTCAGGGTGGTGAAGGAAGAGATTTCCGATGACAGTGCCAAGTTGCCATGTTTCAACGGCAGAGTGGTCTCATGGGTAAGAAACAATAAAACCTGTTGCGTGAATATAAATGCTAGTGAAGTCGGTTCCCACAAAGGCTTCTGTGCAAATGTCAAGACCTGGCTTTCATCTAAAAAATCAGGCATGTTTCCAGAAGCCACATTTCCTGTTCCTGTGCTGCCCCCCCCCCCCCCTCGGACTAATGATGTTGTCTAATGGGCAGCAATAAAATAAAGTAATACATTTTAATGTGAGCCATTTAAGATGCAGTTGTATGTCATGTTGCGGCATACGAGATTTTAAAGTAAGGCTTGTTCTTTGGGTTAGGGGTTAGGGTTCTTTGTTAAAACATATCTTGGAAGAAATCCCCTCTATTAGTGGGAAAGATGAACAGACAACGCAACCAGGTTAAACGAGAGGGTTCTTACGGTCATTAAAAACCTGGAAAAGTCATGGAAATTCAAAAATGCTAATTCCAGGCCCTGGAAAAGTTTTGGAAAACAATATTTTTCCCAACGTTTTGGAAAAGTCATGGAAATGTAACTAAAGTAAATTTATATTTTATCCATCTAATAAATACTGTATGGTATAGTTATGAAATGTTAAATGGCATTTAACTGTCGAGGTGTTTTGCTGGTGAGAGATTTTAGTTGCTTTAGCGCGTTGAAGCTAGTAAGCCTACTATTTGATTTGTTTTAGATAGGCACAACATGTTTCAGACCTTATTTTCCTGTTCCATGTTAAAATAAACCATTTTCAGATGCTTTCTCAACTGAACAAACTTATATCTATTTTTGACAAATGAGAAAAATGTTATAAATGTGTTACAACTTTTAACTTGATATTCTCGACACCCATACAGAGTTAATTTCTTAAGAGTACATTTTTTTTGAGAGAGAGTACTTTTTTGGTCATGGAAAATCATTGGTGAAAAAGTGTATGAACCCTGATGAGAAGACATTTTCTTGGAGCGTAACACCTAAATCATGTACCTGTTGCTAGGGCTGGTCGATTATGGCAAAAATCATAATTTCGATTATTTGGGTCAATGATTGATATCACGATTATTAAAAACGATTATCCATTTACTTTGAAAACATCCATTTATTTGAGAAAAAAAATTGTGAACAGTATGTTTTTAACAGTTGAAAAAAAATGTTTTCGTAATCGTTGCAAGCCATATTCATAATTGCGATTAAAATACGATTAATTGAGCAGCCCTACCTGTGGCTTAGCTCGACTATAACATATTCACATTTGCTCCATTTTAGTAATTTTCTTTCCTTTTTTTTAGTGTCATGGATTACAGGACAATACATCTTAAAATCATCTTGACACTTTCTTTATTTTGCGATATGTTCATCGCAGTTTTTACGTAACATTTGAAGAGATTGTTACAAGGAATAGGGGAATGGCAAAATATCCAATTTGTGTAATAAACAGGCTTACCCTCCTGTGTTAGTAGAGACACTGTGCTAAAATATAGAATCTATTCCCCAGAGTAACCCAGCAACTATTCCTTTAAAAAAAAAAAAAAAAAAAAAAAAAAAAAAAAAAAGACTAAACCAAAAAAAAAAACAAGAAAAGAAACGTTTGGCTGTTTTCTTTATGAGATTTGACTGTTTTTTTAGACTTGGCATGCGTTTTTAAAGTCTCATACTTGAAAGATTTTGCTAGGTAAGCCGATTTTGAAAGTCACTAAGTCTGCCGACACATAATCGAATACATCTGTATATCACAGGGATAGTTTGACCATGTGGGCTTTAGCTTTTCTCCACAAATCACGGCATAAGAAAGTCGTTCTCTCATTGTGTTGATCTAAACTCAAGCTTGCGAGCGTCCAGCAGCACAGTTCCCAGTTACAGTACAGTGCGTTGCCAGGTACAGTCTTCATACTTTCCAGTTCCCCCCCCCCCCCCGTAAAAGGCCCAGTTGTTGTGCCCCACCCTGCGAGTTACATTTAGAATAGACAAACCACGGGGACCGGGCCCAGATGAGCAGGTTTGAGGCCGAGGCATCTGTTAAGTGCATAAGAAGGAGAGAAGGCTTTAAAGAGGAGGAGGGGGGGGGAACAAAGCTCGGAGACCAGAGGGACTGATATGTGAGCTGCACAAGACGGATGGAGGGATCCCAGAAGACGAGTGTTTCATGGACTCAAAGCCATTAGTGGGGAGGGGGGAGCAGGGAGGGGCCGTCTGTACCGGCTGATAGGCTCCATTCGGTTGAGTTATTTTGACGGGGAATGCGTTTAAGAATCTGAACTGCACCAAACGTCGGTTATTTTCAAGTGCATAGATACTGAATGTTCCCAGCATTGTTAGAATATTTTCATTCTTATATTACTGCTAATAGAGTGGTGCGGGAATGAGTCTTAAAACCTGG
>CALSBZ010004052.1:42595-63341 GCA_943591055.1 Gobionotothen gibberifrons
AATTGAAACCCGAATAGTACTCCAACCAACGAATATTCGGGTACAGTCCTACAAAATACCTGCCGTAAATGAAATCCTTTTCTTGTTCTCTAAAAGGTGAATGACATCAACTTTGAGAATATGAGCAACGACGACGCAGTGCGGGTCCTGAGGGAGATTGTACACAAGCCAGGGTGAGCTGCTGTTTCTCTCCCTTTAGACATTATCAGTTTGGTCTGTCTCATCGATAATAATGTTCTCTTGTGTTTATCGCCAGGCCCATCATCCTCACAGTGGCAAAGTGTTGGGACCCCTCTCCTCAGGGCTACTTCACTCTGCCTCGCAGTAAGCACCCTTTCTCCTCTTACCTTAATACCTCCTGTTACAGCTTCCTAACCGCTTCTCCTCCTCCTGTGCAGATGAACCAATCAGACCCATCGACCCGGCAGCGTGGGTGAGCCACTCGGTGGCCATGACCGGAGCTTACCCTGCCTTCCCAGGCAGCTCCTCCCTCAGCACCATCACCTCCTCCTCCTCCGTCACCGAGACCGAACGTGAGAACCATATCCTCCACTGCTTTACCCAGTGTCTTTGTCTGTGTGGATATCCAAAGCCTGGATGAGGTTATTTCTGTAAAGTATCTTTCACATCTGTCCCTCTGCTTTTGTCGCTGTTGTTATGAGACTTGATAAATGATGTCTGCTTCTTTCATGCCCTAAACTTACCCTCCTGACCTTCTCTGCTACAATTTCACCTCATTTATCTGGACTCCTTCGTCCTAACTTCCTTTTTTTGTTGTTGCATTTGAAGAAGTTTTATGATTACAGAGCACAAACAACAAAATTAAATTACACTTAAAACTATCGACAAACGGAGTTAAAGAGGTCAGAAGCTGGTAAAGAAAAGCATTCACATCAAATGACAGTATGTACATTAGGGCTGCTCAATTAATCGTATTTTAATCGCAATTACGATTATGGATTGCAACGATTACGAAAACAACGTAATCAAAATAAAACGATTATTATTTTTTTTTTCTAATTTTTTTTTTTTTAATTGTTATTTCAGTTGAATTATACTTAAAGTTCAGGGTAATCGACTGTTAAAAACATACTGTTCACATTTTTTTTCTCCAATAAATGGATGTTTTCAAAGTAAATGGATAATCGTTTTTAATAATCGTGATATCAATTATTGACCCAAATAATCGTGATTATGATTTTTGCCATAATCGAGCAGCCCTACTGTACATTTCAATTAGACATCTTTATATATTTGGAGTTTATCTGGATATCTTCTAGTAACCATTTCATTGTCATTTGTACTCTTATGAAAAGGAATAAGTACCAGTCTTTTGTCTTGTGTTTTTTATAGTGAACACTTTATTATTCCTCTCTCCAGGTTTTGATGACTTCAATCTATCTCTGCACTCTGACATGGCGTCCGTTGCCAAGGCGATGGCCTCTCCGGAGTCGGGTCTGGAGGTCAGGGACCGCATGTGGCTCAAAATCACCATCCCCAACGCTTTCCTCGGTGAGAACAAAACAGAACAGACATTGGTTGCATGAACTCTCCGTGCCGCAGAGGACTTTACAGGGCCGGCATTATGGCCTCAGAATTAAAACCGTGTGACTTCCTACAAACATCTGTTAAATTGGAATCACCTGCAACTGAATCACAAGAAGCGATTACATAAACCACGTCCATTATCTGCTTTCTGAAAAGAACATTTCATTTTCTATTCTATTTTTTGATAATGTCTGATTGAGTTGTTTTAATGGCAATTATTGATTTAGTAGTTTTTTTTTTTTGACTTTTTCTCATACATGTAACGACATATTTAAAGGGGCCCTATTATGCTCATAGCTGGAGGCTCTGTTATGATTGGTCCCCTGCTTAGAGATGTCCCGCCCCTTAGCCTAGCATGTACAATGTGTAGGAGAGCTAGACAATAGAAGTGTGAGTGTCGCATAGTAATATTACTATTATGTGGAAGTAAACCAAGGACTACAATCAAGGCATTTCGTGTAGGGGGGAGAAACTCCCTCTAGGGGGAACTTTGGGATTTAAGCCTTTGCAGACCATTTACATGCACTAACACCTATATAACACACTACAGGAAAGGGGAAATCCAGAAAATCATAATAGGGCTTCTTTAATTTACAACATAGCAGTTGTTACTTTGCACCTTTTATTCCAGCTTAGTATACCTTTATTTATTTAGGAATACTTCGAATAATAAAAATGTTTATATTTCATTTTAGTTGATAAAGTTCCACCTCATCTTTACATGCTTCCTCCTCCACCAGGCTCAGACGTAGTGGAGTGGCTCTTCCACCACATCGAGGGATTCCAGGACCGCCGCGAAGCCCGGAAGTACGCCAGCAACCTGCTGAAGGCCGGCTTCATCCGGCACACCGTCAACAAGATCACCTTCTCCGAACAGTGCTACTACGTGTTCGGAGATCTAAGCGACTGCGAGAACTGTGAGTTCTGTGAGACAACAAAGCGCGACTCAGATCTGTCTGCATGAACGTTAACGCTTAATTACATTTGCACACATTCCTCTTGTGAACACTCTGCTGCTTGTGTGAGTAAATCATGGGACATTTGAGTTATGGAAGGATTTCTTTAATGTGCTGCCATCCCTAAAGTTAGAATCTGCAGAAAGCACAACAACAAGAGAGGAAAAGCAACAAACTGCAGCGGGTCCGTTCAGTTGTAAAAACATGTCTCTCTTCGATAATTTGCATGGGTGCTTCGCCGGCTGACTTTAAATATATTAATTAAAAGATTTGAAGACATAATGCAGTGATTAGGGTAATTGTGTATCTACTGTAGATCTTTAAGGAACACTTTGTATCCTCATGTATCTCCCCTCTCTCTTCCCCGCCCAGACATGGCCAACCTGTCGCTGAATGACAATGACGGCTCCAGTGGGGCGTCAGACCAGGACACCCTGGCCCCCCTGCCTCTCCCTGGGGCCTCCCCGTGGCCCATGATGCACACCTTCCCCTACCAGCCCTACCCCACACATGCCTTCTCCAGCCAGCCCCCTCCCTACCACGAGCTCACCAGCTACAGCTACGCCCCGGGCTCCACCGGCAGCCAGCACAGCGAAGGTGAGACACACAGCGGTCAGAAGCAGGTGTAACTCTGAAGGGACATTATACCGGTTCCACTCACTCGTTACACAATCACTGCTGTGCAAAGAATACCATGAGTTGTTATGTTACTCTGCTATAGTTGCTGCTTACAGTTTATGACATTTCTTGTATGAATTTTTTTTGTAAAAAAAGTACCATTAAAGATTTCTTACTGAATGGTTTTTGAGCTTTGAGCAGAAACTGTTGTTACAAGTTTTCTTGCTTGACTTAAAGGGATACTAGCTTAGCTTAGCTTCTCAAACCTGTTTACATCTTATCACCGTGACATTTCCTTTCTACCCCCAGGGAGCCGAAGCAGTGGATCGACGAGGAGCGAGGGGGGGGGTCGTCGCAGCACTAAAGGACCGGGCAGCACCGTCGGCGGGGGGGAGAAATCCCCCTCCGGCGGGGTCGGAGAAGGCGGAGACTCTCGCTCCGGCAGCGGCAGCGAATCGGAATACTCCACCCGCAGCAGCCTGAGGCGCGGCCACGGCTCGGCGGCCCCCAGCGAGCACAGCCACGCCTCCTCCCAGCGCTCGCACCACCACCGCATGCCCCAGCCCCCCCACATGTCCCCCTACCCGCCGGGCATCCTGCCGTACAACCCCATGATGGTGATGATGGTGCCCCAGCACGCGCACCCCGCCATGACCGCTCACGCTCTTTCTCACCCGCAGCAGATGTCCGCGGCCCAAATGCACCCGGCTCTAACCCAGATGCCCTCCTCCACCCCGGGGGGGCCTCCGGGTGCCCCCCCCACCCGTGACCTGGGCGCCGTGCCCCCAGAGCTGACTGCATCACGCCAGTCCTTCCACCTGGCCATGGGAAACCCCAGCGAGTTCTTTGTGGACGTCATGTAGATTTCATTTTGTTCTGTCTCGGTGTTGAGTGACCATTCATGTGAAGTTAGCGTGCGGTTCCCACTTGTTTTGACGAGGGTCTGGCGGTAGCTTTATGAGCTCACAAGGGCCTATTGGAGTGAGGGCACTTGTTACAAATTTGGTGAGAACAGGGTTTAACTTTGACAAAGAAAATAAGACAAAATGCAGTGAATGTGGTATACGGTCTTTTCTTTTTTTAAATACACTACACAACAGTTATTTTCTCAAAGCTCAATCCACAATGACCAGTTCTGCTTTCTTATATCAGTAGATCTCAGGACAGATTTTTATCAGAGCTGCTCAACACTCCTTTTTTTTTTTTTGCAATCCTCAAAATGAAAAAAATATATTATAGGCGGGGGGGGAAAAGGTTCCCAAATCAACTACGAATGTCAGAGCCAAGAAGCGCACAGACCGCAGTTCAACACTAGAGGGTGCCAGGAACACTGTGTACTCGAAAGGATACAATCCTGTAGACAGGTTGGCAGCACAGGAGTATATTGAGTGCCTTACTCTTTGCATTTTTTGACATATTTTCACACTCCAGGTACATGAAACCAACTCATCATGTTTCAGCATTGTTTGACAATGAACTTTTCTGTATATACCTACTACTCCTCCTATGTAAATGCAACACTACAAAAGCTCTAATGTGAAAAAATAAGGTCCAAAAATGTCAGTTGAACTTGTGTTTAGTAGTCACTGTCTAGGCCTAGTCGTCAAATAACTCTTATCGTGAGGAGTTTTTCGGTATGGGACTGTAGCGGCTTAACGGTACTAATAGGTGAAAAGACAAGATGCTGAAAGCGGTACTTTTTGATAACATATCTTAAGTAACTGTGATCCATATGCCCCATGCTTATTTTGATGTTACTGACTTGCATTATTCACCCGTTTCATTTTTGTATGAGTGACTATATAAATCATGTATAACCGAACTATTAAGGTGCTAAATGAAGATTCAACATTTCACAAAAAGAATGACATGGACAGTGTCACATTGTTTGATTTCATATCGCCACCTTTGTTTGTGTACTTGAGAATAAATTTGATACTTACATACTGTTCAGACTTCTTTATTTCAGGAGGGTATTCAAACGTTTGTTAGTTAGTTTATAAAAATGTTTCGAGCAATAACAAAACGAAACATTTAATTAATAATTGAATAATCTGTAGTATCATTGTCTGATATCAATAAACAACAAAGCGTTAGCTAATTACACGTCCGAAAAGGGGTCGGAAGAAGTTTACACTTATTTAATCCGACCCCTTCTCCCTTTTTTTTTTAAAACATCTTAATCCAGTGTTTCTCAAACTTTCTTCAGTAATGTCCCCCCTTTGAAACATTTTCTCAGCCAAGTACCCCCTGACCGACCCCGGACATTTTTGATAGAAAAAGCCTATATACATAATTACAATATAGTAATGTTCCATCAGTGTGTAATTTATTAACTCCTTCATGCATGAATTACAAAAACTAAGGATATTTTCATCTTCATGCATGAAAAAAAGAATATAACTAAAACAAATTAAAACAGATTTTTTTCAATTGAAGTAATGTTTTAACAAACCAATGGACAAAATGATATATTATGAAAAACTATCAAATGCAACACACAAATCTGACATGTTTATATGAGGACCCCCTTAGTGGTTCTAGGAATATTTTATATAAAATGATGTTTTCTATTTAACTTATTGTAAGATTATTTTTGTAATCATGCATGGTATTTTTTTAATTAACCTTTTTATTTATTTTTAATCTCACCCTGCAGTACCCCAACGTACCCCTAGGGGTCCGCGTACCCCCATTTGAGAATCACTGTCTTAATATATGTTAACATACATATTTGTGAGCTGGGAATGTTCTCACAAGTTGTGTAAATAAGTAGACTTGAGCAACAACTTTTGGTTCGCTTTCAGTGTTTGTTTGCCTTTCTAGGTATTTTGAAACGGTTATTTCTGTCTTGGTATAAATATTATATTGCCTCTTTGCTGGGTCAAACTGGGTAAACAACTGCAGCCGTAGCATTAAACTATCTTTTAAAACCTTAAGCAACACACTTTTAGTTCAGTATTTATGTGGGGGCTAAAACATAGTGATAATGTATACATTTTTAGACACTAGGCACAATTGAGATTATTTTAGGTTTGTCCGAGTTTCAGTTCTTGAAAACGATCTTTTATAATACTCCTGAAAACCTGAAGATTATATAAACACATGGCAGGATGTATTATAGACCCCAAGTTCCTTTCTGTTTGTACCATAGTCATATATTTGTAATGTTTATTTTGTTGTATGTATTGGCTTGTATACAATAACCTGTAAATATATAAAAAATAACTGCAATGTTTTTATTTTACTGATTTTTTAAATTAACTATATTGAGTTGCTTGCATAGAATACATTTGTTTATGATTCTACTCAGGGGCGTTTCCTGGACCTGGAAACATTAGGGGCTTAGTCCACAGTGGCGGCGCCCAGAGATTTTCTTTTGGGGGTGCTGTGGGGTAGCTTGACGTTTCATAGAGGGTGCTCAAACATGTAGGGTTTCCCATTAAGAGATCTAACACCCATATGAAACAGATTTTCTTTTTCTTTATGGATATTTTACTCATCACTTTTAAACTGCATTCTTGTTTTACTGTCATAGTATTTCATAACTGTTTTTCATTTATTTTTTTATAACTATAATGATCATATGAAATATCCAATGCCTTGGAAATAATCTTTTACGTAATAATTGCATTCACTGAACACGGGAAATTACAATCCTGCCGCCCTCTCTAGTGTCATGAAGAGGTTCAGGCAAAGCACAATTAATGTATTATATTCAGGGGTAACTATATTGCACATCACTTTTTTAGTGAGTTACTCAGATGAGTACCAGGAGACAGCGTTTGGTAGGCTACTCACCCCACACAAAGCGTGGTCCTCCTCAGTGTCTCCTTCACTGTCCTCTATTTACACTTCTTGCATGCTAGATGATGAAGATGATGAAGATGCACCTCCATGTCTCTTTTTAAGCCACCAATTAGCTTTCTCCAAAACTTGTTGCCAAAACTGTGAAGTCCTTGCATTTCCTGAGGCCAAGTGGAAGGATCAAATACTAAGAAATTATCACATGACTTGAAGTCATATCTGATTTCAGATGTAGGAAGTTACTAAGTACACTTATTCAGGTACTGTACTTAAGTATAATTTTGAGATATTTGTACTTTACTTGACTTTGATTTTATACTTTGTACTTCTACTCCACTACAGTTCAGAGGTAAATGGTGTACTTTTACTCCGTCTCCATTACATGTATTGAATACCTTTAAGTTACTTTTCAGATCTGGATGAATGATGTGAAATATAATCAAGTATTAAATCAGACTTTAGTTCCACCTGGAGTAAATTCACAAGCTACCCTGCAGTATACAAAGTCATTCAAACTAGCTGCACCTTTACCAGCTTTGAGAACACTTTAATGATCAATCATTATAAAAACATATCATATATATTATTCTGAAATGGACCAATCTGCACAATGAATACTTTTACTTTTGGTACTTTAACTATATTTTGATAATAGCCTACTTTTCTAATTTTGAATGCAGGACTTTTACTGTAACATTCTGTTACAGTAAAAGTCCAGCATAAGTGACGTTATGCAATTCAGTTTGTTGCCACGCATGCGCACCTGCGTACCAGTTATGTGCTCCCCTGATTATATTATTGAGGGAGAATTGTCCGGGGCTACAGAAAAAACATTTGGGGCTTTAGGCCAGGCGACGCCACTGATTATACTGTTTCTTTCCAATTTATGAATTTCATATTTCAGTCTCGGACCAGCCGATCCTGTAAAACTACATATATGTCCTGTAAAACTACACATCCCATGAATCACTGTACATCCGGGGAACCGTGCTTCGAAGAAGAAGAAAACAGGCTCCGAGTTCGTCGTTAGGCATTAAACGGCTACCTGACGGACGCAGCGGACGTGTCATAATAGAACTTCTACAGGTGTGTACATTAATGTTTAAGTTGTATTCCTTTCGAAGGAATACATGTACTGTAACTGGGTTTTCCTGTTTTTATTTAGTAAAAACTGGACAGGTTACAAAACAAACTGACGTCGTTACGTAGCTGCTAGCCACCCGCCTTTGCGACGTATCTGTTAGCTCCTTGGTTTCTGTCTGTGTAAGAACAACGTGTTATTAAGCTGATTACAACGTTTTTTCCCCTGTTTTTTTAGAACAAAATTCAATCATGCTGCTTCGTAAAGTGAGCCAGTCTTCGAAACTATGTGGCTCCATTCTCAGGATTCCTCCCGTGCTCTCAGGGTAAGTAACGTTAAGGTGTACAGCTGTTATTAAACATATCGTCTCCTGTTCAAATGACCATGAAGATGACCCACTCTTATTCAAAAGTCACCTATATTTTCTTGTCTGGACTACAGAGGGCAGCGTCAGGCCGGGGCTGTGGTTTCAGTGCAAAATGCTCGTCTCTACGCCAGCCAAGCTGCAGAGGTAACGTTACAGTTAAATTACCCTACATTATAAAAGAGAATGCGATTTTATTCAGCTTGTTTACCATAATTAGGAGTCTCTTTATGGTCCATATATGGCCCGGGGTAGGGGCAATCTGACATAACGTTGGCATCCCCTCCCATCGGATGTAGGGGAAAGTTCACTGGTCACGTGACTCAGTCATAAAGGTGACACCATGGAAGTGGGTGACACTGCTGCTGTTTAGGACAGTAACAGTGATATTTTAATCGTGTTATGCTATATATATCTTATATACACCACAATATATTTTGTCATTTTGAATCTAAAGATATAGCAGTTGAAGTTGATTAGGTACCAGTATTACAATGTACAATATACAGTAGTTTAAATACACATATGCAGCTCATGTAGTTATGGAAACAGATGCTTTAAGCCTGATAAATGAGTTATAATAACATAATTTCCAAAGCAATATAGCTGAATTTGCAGCCTTCCTTAATAGGTATTATTGTTAAATTGTTCTTGCAAAATAATGATCAAAATATGTTTTATTTGAGAAGCCAAATCAAATGTCTAGGTGTCTCACTAAGTACATTTGTTTGAACCAAAAACCAATTGATATGAGCTTTGGATTTGATTGTTGCAATGAAAAGAAGGATGTCATTAATTCAGTTGTTCAAAAACACAGTGGAGGTTATCATCACAGAGAATTTAAATGACAGGTTCACTCTGAGGAACCAGTTTATTATCTGCATAATGAAACTCTAAACAATACCACTGCCCTGTGTATAATATTTCTCTAATCGTGCTGTTATTGACTCAGCTGAGTGGATGTGCCCTTGGCATCACCTTTCACCCAGTTGGAGCTTCCTCTAGCTAAGCGGCTGCCCTGGCTGGAATTAGACCTTCATTTGTGTTTACTTTAGCTGATAACACTGGCATTTGGATATGGAAGGCTTAGCAATATATCAATATTATGTTGATATTGTGATAAGAGACTAGTTATCGTCTTAGATTTTTGACAATGTGATGTTGCATGAATGTCTTTCCAGCTTTTAACTTGCTTTTAAACACTTAGTCACTACGATATTATCGCAATATCAAGGTATTTGATAAGAAATGTTATATTTTGTTTTCTCCCTATCATCCAGCCAGAAGCATATAAAGATTCCCCTTACTTTTGTACTGACTTGATCCGTTCGAAAGCTCATGCTCTGTTCTCTTCAACATCTGTTTCCTCTTCAGGTGGTGCTGGACAAGCAGGCAGCGGTCGGCACTGATGCTGTCACTAAAGTGGAAAAGAAGACAGCTGCTGCTGTATGTCTATTCTCTATGACTATTATTATAACCATAATATATTTAAGGTCATGTTTATATTCCCTTTTTTTGAAAAAAATTTTAATTGGACGTGCTTTTCTTCTTTTGACTTCCACAGGAATCCAAATCCTTCGCTGTCAACATTTTCAAAGGGCAGATCGCAACTGCCCAAGTGTTCCCCTACCCTTCAGGTGAATCACAGGAGATGATCTTTCATTCCAAACCCTATGTAGTAAAGTTGTGAAATAACATGTTGTGTTTTGTCGTAGTCATGAACGAGGAGCAGGAGCAGTTTCTCAGAGAGCTTGTGGGGCCTGTCAGCAAGTTCTTCCAGGTACTTCCACCTTTTTGAGATCGACCTTACGCTCACATCCTCTCTACTTCCCTCACCCTCCCTGCTTCTACTTCCTGTGTGCAGGAGGTGAACGATCCTGCCATGAACGACGCCCTGGAGAAGGTGGAGGATGCCACCATGGAGGGCCTGAAGGAGATGGGGGCTTTTGGCCTGCAGGTGCCCGCTGACCTGGGGGGCCTCGGCCTCACAAACACACAGGTACGTCTACTTGATTACATCTACTCTATAGCACATACACGCCATTAAACATTGTAATGAGGTTAATTATGTAAATTGTAAACCGTGTTGACCTCATCCTACAGTATGGCAGGCTGGTTCAGATCGTTGGCAGCCATGACCTGGGGGTCGGCATCACTCTGGGGGCCCATCAGTCCATCGGCTTCAAGGGAATTCTTCTTTTTGGAAACCCAGCCCAGAAGGCCAAGTACCTGCCTAAACTGGCCACAGGTAAGAACACACACCGGGTCTTTAATGCACTCATGCATGTCTTTAAAAAAGTACGTTTTGTGGTGACATCAATGCAGTTCAAACTAGGGATGCATATCGTTGACTTTTTTACGATACCGATACCACTGAACCGATACTCAACCGATACATATCGTGATACTTTGAAAATGTATCATCCCACAATTACTCCCATGAAGCGCTTTACGATATAGTTAACATGTCAAATGGATATTAAATTAAATTGTGAGACTTCTTGGACCTTTTTAGTACTGAACAAACAATGAAAAATACATAAAAAATATGAAGAAAACCGATTATGGAATATCTTTTATAACACCGCCATCAGGTGTGCTGCGTGAATAGCACGTCTTGTCAATGCAAACAGACCGTTATAGCACCGTTATAATTAATGTTAAACCTGAGATTCGACTAGAGAACAAATAAATAATAGAATAAAGGTCATGAGATCTCGGCATTGCACAAACAAACAAATCTCATCTTTAAAATCAACATTTGCCTTCACTGGTGAGAGAAAACTAATCCCATCACAGTTCATTTGTGGGACTTTTACCTTTCTAGTATTGAACAACCAATGAAAAATACATCAAATATGAAGAAAAACGATTATGCAACCTAGTATTTTTTTTTTAAAGTATCGAAACCGGATCTGATTTCGGTACGGTAACCGTAGCCATCAGTAACCAGTATTTCGGTAATACCGGATACCGGTATGCATCCCTAGTTAAAAGTGCCTCTGTTTGTGTGCATCAAGAATCATTATTTGAACATTATTTTGAATATGGTTTATATTAATATTTTGTTAAAAGTAATAATCTCAAACATTTGAATACAGTTTTTGGCTTTTGAACTTGTAACCCTTGGGAGTTGGGAACAATCTTACAAAGGACTGATGCACGAGTTTAGGGTTTTGAATATACAAAAGAAAAATAGCAGCACAGTGGTCCGGACTGACAAAGTGTCAATGTGATATATATATATATAAAGCTTTAAAACTATTTTGTAAGCCCTATAACTTAATACATACAATCTAAATAATTTCCCCTTCGTGTTTGTCCTGCAGGTGAGACCATGGCCGCCTTCTGCCTCACTGAACCGGCCAGTGGCTCTGACGCCGCCTCCATCAAAACCACCGCGGTCCAGTCCCCCTGCGGAGAGTACTTCACTGTCACTGGAAGCAAGATCTGGATCAGGTGAGGACTCGGCGGCTCTATCGGCATTTCTTTCTGTCGCCACAAGGGGGCAGCATTGTGCTATTCATCCAGAACTGACATGTGATAGCTCCTAGTTGCTTGTGTCTTTTCCTAATCCGATTTCCTTTTATTCTCCTTTTCAGCAATGGAGGTTTGGCTGAGATCTTCACAGTGTTCGCCAAGACCCCCGTGAAGGACCCGAAGACCGGCGAGATGAAGGACAAGATATCGGCCTTCGTCGTGGAGAGGAGCTTTGGAGGGGTGACACAGTGAGCACAGCATTTCTTCATTACTTTACAACAGGACTCTCCCTTGATGTTAAATGTAACAGTGGCCTTCAGAGCTGTGGTTCTCTACCTGATGGGGACCACAGCAATACTTCTGGGGGTCACCATATGGTTGTTGAGATAAAACAGTAAATAAGATATCAAAAGTACAACATTTTTAGACCTGGGAATTGATTCTTAGTCATGGCCCACAACTTTGACAGTATATGTGAATGATATTTGGGGGTTGCCTGAGTATTTAAAAATGATTATTTATTTATTTCATCGCGTTGTGTGTTTCATTGCTGTATGCATGTTTCTTTGTATGCCTGAATAAACTATTTTTTGAAGTGTTTATGGGTACTTGGAAAAGCACTTTATAAAATAAATGTATATTATGAGGGGGGTTGCTTTCAAAAAGGGTTGAGAACATAATCTTTAGAGGTTGGAATTTGTATTTCTTTCTCGTTTTGAGCTCTTGAAATCGTTCTAATTTTTTTAATTTCCCTACTTTTCTCATCACAGTGGCCCACCAGAGAAGAAAATGGGCATCAAGGCGTCCAACACAGCCGAGGTGTACTTCGATAACGTCCGCGTGCCGGCCGACTGCCTGCTGGGCGAGGTGGGGGAAGGCTTCAAGGTGGCCATGAACATCCTGAACAACGGGCGCTTCGGCATGGCGGCCGCCCTCTCCGGCACCATGAAGGGAGTCATCAACAAAGCTGTGAGTTCACTTAGCTTCAGGTGCCACGAGTGCAGAGGAAGGGAGGCACGTTTCTCTGAAGGATTAGCCCCATGACATACTTTCTATATCACTTATATTTAGGTGTTATGCATTGTTGTTTTTCCCATCCGCTATGTCGCTTGTGACCTGTCTCGGTTGCACCCCCCCCCTTTCAATTGTGTATCTCTTGCACTGTGGGTTTGTGGGAAATCCCCCGCCTCGTTGTTCACTACGGCTCACTGTCAACTGGGCTACTTCCTGCTGAGGTTACAGGCGCGGAAGAATCAAACGTGCTTCGGTCACGTCTGTAAAGTTTTGCTGACTGACGATGTAGCCAAAGGTGTTTTTGTAACGGCTAAATGTAATAATTAACTAATAATTAAGTTAAAAATGTCCGGAATGTGATCACTTTGGACTTTTACTATTCAACTTATAGTTATGTTACGCTATACTGCTGATACTGTTTCACAAGCATTAGTTTAATGCACGATGCAGCAGGGATAGACTCTGCTGCCTTGAAGAAATAATACAAAGAATAATAACTTTATTTACAATGCACCTTTTCAATGCAATTACAGTTATTTCCAATACAAACAGAGATTGAAATGAACTAAAAACCAGCAACTCAAAACATAATTAAACACATAGGGGTTCCACTTGTTTAGAAATAAAGTGTAGTGTTTATTTTCAGAACCATGTGGCTATTTGTTTCCAACCAAAGCGACAGGTTTTTTCCCTATCGTGCTACAGGAGAGACGCTCACATGCTCGCCCACTGCCTAACCAGACTTCCTGTTCATGCACAAGATCTAAACTTCAACATTTTCACTGCAAAACAAACTGCGTAGAGTTAACCTCCAGTCTAGAAGCAGAAGGACGCTGTTATAATACACAGAAAATAACCAGAAGTGGAAGAAATACTCAAGATGTTTGTATTTAACTAAATTCCTGTGGACTGAATTTGCTAATTGGCTAGTAACAAAAGCTATAAAATATATGTGGTGGAGTAAAAAGTTAAACGTTTGCCTACAAAATGCAGTCAGTGCTTTCCCTGAAAACCTTTACTTTGCTGCATTCTAGCACGTCCTGTAGCTTTGAATGATGTGTGATAGTGACGATCACTCTCCTCTTTGATCAGGTGGATCATGCAGCCAACAGAACCCAGTTTGGGAGCAAGATCCACAACTACGGAGCCATCCAGGAGAAGATCGCCCGCATGACCGTGCTGCAGTACGTCACTGAGGTCAGTCCATGAAGCCGTATCCGCACCGCAGTCTGATGCACATTTATCACTGTGTTAATCACTAGGGTTACTGTTACTGATTGTGTTTGAAGCGACGGTATCTAACACCATCAAGTGTTGTCTCCTGTTTAACCGTCAATCCCCAGCGTAATCTACACTTACGCTTTTGCTATCTATACTGTTTAAAAAAAAAGGTTGATTTCCTGTCTAACCCTTGTTAATTTAAAGTGCACCTATCATGCTATTTTTAGGCAATAGCATAGGTCTCAGATATATAAAAAACATGTCTATGAAGTGTTTTGCTCAAAATACCAAACAGATCACCCATTTTAGCCATACCTCATATCCCTCTATTTCACTTCCCGTTTCAAAAGTGCTGATTTGGGGTATAACGCTTAAAAAAATTAAAAAAGGAGGGGGCGGAGCTCATGCGGGACCCGGCAGCTACTGTCTAAACTAAATACTGCCGTGATAAAACGCCATATCATGGATTATCAAGGATTATTTCTGAAACGGTATGGAGCTCAAAGGCTTTCTCTCTTGCCGGTTAAACCACAAGATGAGTTCCTTTTTTTATTTCCTGCTTCTTCACACACATGCTCTCCAGTACAGGTTAGCTCTGAGTGTTAGCGATGCTAATGTAAACACCGACCATATTACGTCCAAAACAGTCGGGCATTGTTTCTGATAGCAACGTTTCTGATCGTGCCGTGGGTCCACATTTCAGATATTACGTCATATCGGACGCAAATCTGGATCAGCTCCGTTGTAGCCCCGTTTTTAGAGATTTGGGTACGGAGGAAAAGAGAGAGGGTTTTATTTTCTGACGCTGCGTGAGTTCCCTGACACACCGGGGACACATGTTTATGTAGAAAATACATAAAAAAGTGCATTTAGCATGATAGGTCCCCTTTAATATTATGAGAACACATTGTCCAATCCAATCCAACTTTATTTATATAGCACATTTAAAAACAACAGAGTTGACCAAAGTGCTGTACATCAATACATATATAATTTTTTAACAAAACCGATAGGAGCACGGGAGAACAAGGTCTTTAAACGATATTGTCAACACATTACATCACTTATATTCATTATGGTATACTGGTGCTTCAACATGGACCAAGTGTCATAAATGCATCCTGACGTGATGTGTCTGTCTGTGTGTTTTTGCAGAGTATGGCCTACATGATCAGCGGCAACATGGACAGCGGAGCGACTGAATTCCAGATTGAAGCTGCCATCAGCAAGATCTTTGCCTCTGTAAGGTTTTACATCACACTACAGTTAAACATACATGAAGAAGCTAATCATCCATCTTGATGCCTCGCGGCGTTGTAAACAGTGGTGGGAAGTAACTAAGTACATTTACTCAAGTACATTACTGAGGTGCAATTTTGAAGCATCTGTACTCCAATATATCCATTTTGTGCTTCTTCTAACACATTTTGAATGAAACATTATACTTTAAAGTTCAGCACAATATTTATTTGACAGCTTAAGTTACTTGGCACCCATTACAACATTAAACCATCATTTATGATATATTCTAACATTTAAGTTTGCCATTATTTAAAATGAGCTTCACAGCTGAATATTTAGGTGATTAATGCATAAATAATTGATCCAGTGAATTGTATACATTCTGCATAATAAGTAATTTTACTTGATATACTTCAAGGTTATTTGAATGCTAATACGGTTGTACTTGTCTTTAAGAAACAGTTTGGACGCAGGACTTGTAGCAGAGTATTTCTACACTGTAGTATAACTCATTCTTACACTTTGGCTCAAAGCCTTTAAAAAAAATATCTGTTTCTTTTCTACTTGGTTTGTATTGTAATCCCATTACTTCTCACACGTGTTAGTGCTCTGGGGAACTCAACTGCTATTTCAAAAATACTTCTGATGTTCCTTATTCTGTGTACGACTTGTTTTCTAAATGAATTTGTGATTTTGTTTATTACAGGAGGCAGCATGGAATGTGACTGACGAGTGCATTCAGGTTATGGGCGGCATGGGCTACATGAAGGTGAGCGCTCCGTCCACTTCCTGTTTCATACTAACCTGAGCGCCCCAGAGAAGATGCTCGGGACGTAAAGATTCAAGCAATTTATACATTTAGTTTTACTTGCTGGAATTTCAAATGAAGCAGGGGGTCTTAAAAAGTATTAAAAGTTGATCAATCAATTTAGCGAAAATGAAGGCTATTAAAAAGTATTAAACGGCATTTTCCAAGGTATTACATTTTGTAGCTTGTTTCCAATAAGTATATAAATGGTCCAAAGAGGTTGTGTTCTACAGTCTGCCTGAATGTAATCATTGCGTAGGTGTGTAGTGTGATTCTGTGTAGTTTATTTATGGCATCCCGTTGGATGTGACGTCATCTGAACAGGACATCGCACGCTCACTGCTTGATAGCGCGCGAAGCTCCGTTTACGCCGGTTGCTAAGCAACATCTTTATGGGGAAATGCAAGTTTGCGTCCAAATGGTTGGAAGATAAGGAGGAAGGACAATCAATACTGTATATAGTCAATGTGAGGTAAAGTGTGTCGCCAAGGTAACCGGTTAGAACTCCAAGTGGCGATGAGGTCTTAAAATGTACGGAAAGGGTCTTAAAAAAGGTCTTAAAAGGTATTCTATTTGACTTCAGGATTCCTGCTTATACCCTGTGAAGGATTTTCAGCATTTTATAATCTGCTTAAAGAAAATGCTGCCATAAACAGGGGAAAAGTTAAGATAAGATGAACCTTTTATTAATCCCCGTGGGGAAATTCAGTTGTACAAAGCAGCAACAGGGTAAGCGTGAAAAAACCAGTTTTCCAGAAAATATGAACCTTTTAGGAACTTTGGGACTTTGCCTGGGTTAAGCATCAACTGAAGGAATAAAGCTCATTATAGTCAGCATCAAATTCCCTAACCCAGAAGGTTCTTGTAGAAATGGAAGAACCCGGAACCTTTCCAGAAACAACTTTAGGAACTTATAAACTCCCGGACTTAACTCTATGGCACTCTCTCCTTTGGGTATAGAAAGCTCCTGAACCATTTTACAAATGTAGGAGCTTAACCAGTATTTGTAACATTAAGAGCCTGGTCCTAAATAGTTTCTTGGCCAGAGCTGCCACCTTCCCCATCCCTGAAACTATTAGGCATGGGTTGTGATGCTAAACATGGCGCCATGGTCCAACACAAACATGACAGTTTGTACTGAAGCACGAATAATAACCATACATCTCTATGCAGTTGACTTTGTAGGTGCCATATCATTCATCGCTTTGTAAATGGTATATCTTACCTGTTGAACCATCTGTTCAAACACACACAAAGCACTTGTTTGTTTTTCGAGGGGAACTACAAGCCTACCTTGCCTTCTTGGCAGTGTGCAACATTTCCCATTCGTTTTTCCAACGCTATACTTCCCGATACTAATTGTTGACCTGGAACTTTATTTCCCGCTCCACAGCCTTGATCTATTTACACTGCATTAGCATACTGCCATCCCTCTATATGTTGTCATCTTAACCTCATCATATTTACTTAACCGCTTGCTTCAACCCTCGCTTAGCATTGTTTTTTCAAACGTTGTATTTCAATGATGACATCAGACGAGCGGTTTAATCTTTAAAAACAATGATGTGTTTATTTGTGTAGATAAGGCAGAAGTCACCGTTTTTGAAGTTCATAAGAATAGTGCTAGGTAGATGAAGATATGGGGGGGGGCGTGAAGTTGTATAGAATATTACAAATAATAATAAACACTTTAACGAATCAATCACAATCCAAATACTTTATTTATCCAGATGGAAGTTGGGTTTTGGGATAGTTGCTCCATTTTAGGATAAACTGTGCAATAAATGATAAAATAGAATAAAGGTATTTATCTAAAAATAGGTAGTTAAAGTAAAAATGTCCAAAAAATAGAAAAATGGAATAGAAACATGTATAAAAACATAGAACTTTGAATAAAAAGTCCAATAAAATAAAAATAGTTCAAGTAAAAATGTCCATTTAAAAGATGCATATAAACATAAGAAGTGAAAGTGTGTATATATTATATTATATTGTTATATATTAGGGATGCCAGAAACTGACCATGATCAAAATCGGAAATCGGACAGCCCTGGCGAAACAGTCCCTGCGGGAGAGGACATTTTTTTTGTAACGACACCATTTTTCTTTTCATTTGCACTTGTCAGTATGAAGTCGATCCACGAGGAAGTCTTTAGTTGTGTTGTTCTCACTGTTCTGTATATCGCCAATAAATCAATCGCACGTGTGACGGAGAGGGGGGGGGGGCGGGGGCGGTGTGTAGCAGGCTGCAGCAGCAGTCTGCACTCTTCCTCCAAGTTTACAGTAAAACAAACTGGTGGTGTGACCAATGGCCATTTACAATTATTAATACTATTACTATTATTAGCATTAGTCTATATTTTGGTTGAAACTAAGCCAGGAGAAAAAAGAAAAACACAAATAATAATAATATATAAATAAAATCGTATTAAAACAAATATGGAGACTGTAACGATAATTCGAAAAATCGAATAATTGCTGGCATCCCTACTATATATAACAAGTACAACACAATAAAAACGGTGTTGCATCATTAATAGGACAGTAATGCACAGTTGAACTGTAGGCTATCTTGGTGCACATTGCACTTGAGAACTTAATACCACACATGTATCATCATCATACCACACATGTAATTATTTGACAGTTAACTCAAATGACTGTACAATAATTAGATGTGTGGTATGAGCTGTCTAAGAAGTAAAAGGGGAAACACAAGCAACACCAGACTTTGATCAGTTCTGCTAATGGAGGATATTTCTGACTGGGTTTCATGTCACCCAGGAAGTCAAGCCCTAGTGTTCATTACCATTTCTGCTCTTCTGTGCAAAAAATGCATCGTCTGCAACGCTAAAAACAGTACCTTGCGAAATTCAAAAACACACACATGAATATAGAAGGACCTGTTCCTGTTGCAGCTGTTTTTTTCACTACCTAGTTTGAACCGTAAGCTGACATCCAAATGTCTCGTACATGTAACATGTAAAACACAGCTCATTGGCTCATCGTGCAAATGTGTTATATTGAAATTACACTCTCAGTTTTTAAACAGAATAAATAAACAAAACAAAGAACATGCCTTGTGCCGTGAATCTGAGTTCACTTCTTTTTTTAGGAGGGGGGATAAAAACAGACAAAATGTATTAAGAAGTACGAAGCAGTCCTATTAAACGGAAATAAACCTGATATTTGACTGACTCAAATCAAGACTGACCTCAAGAGAAAATGTACATTTATTGCATTTTTAATAGTAAATTATGTTTTATATGGGAGTTTTTCAGCTTATTGATATATATTATTAGATAATAAGGTCATCCTCTTGCTGTCTCTGCAGGACGCTGGAGTGGAGAGGGTGATGAGGGATCTGAGAATCTTCCGGATCTTCGAGGGCACCAACGACATCCTGAGACTCTTCGTGGCTCTCAATGGCTTCCAGGTAACATCACACTGTGGGGATTTAACATGTGAAAAAGTACAGACGTTGTGTCAAGAGGAAGTGAGTCGCTCGTGAAGCAACTTCCTTGTACCACTTAACACCAAGGATCTGTGTTAGTTGGAAAAACACTTTTTTCATTTTCTTCAAAGCAAAGCAGTCTGGGTTCCTCGGCCGTAGCTTCTGTCCTATTAGAGGAGATTGTGGGGCGCGTCGTACACATGAAATGTCTCACCCAAACTAATGTGAATGTTCCTGAGTCTGATGCAAGTCAAGTCATTGTTGTTATTTCAACAGTAATATAATGAATAAGAGAATAAACCTCAGTTAATCTGATGCGTAGGCTTTGATTAGTTTCAACATTAAAAAACACCAACTGTCCGGTTTCACCAAAGCCTTGAGTCAGACTCTGGTTGATGCACAGTCATGCACTTAAGCGAGTAACAGGGAAGTACATGCACAGATTTCGCATGAAAAACTACTGTTGCTTTGGCATGCAGGATCCCATCACTTGTTTCTGAGATTCTGACAGAGCCAGTTAAGCGATAATCATCAATAAATAATGTGTGTCCCTCTCCGTTTCCCTCCAGAATGCCGGGAACCAGTTGAAGAGCTTACAGAAGGCCATGAAGAACCCCATCGGCAACGCTGGGCTGCTCGCTGCAGAAATCACCAAGAGAACCAAAAGGTTGCATCACACACACACTCTCACACACTCTCACACACTCTCACACACACTCACACACTCTCACACACTCTCACACACACACTCTCACACACACACTCTCACACACACTCTCACACACACACTCTCACACACACACACACACACACACACACAGACTTCACACTGTCTGTCTCCTCCTGTCTGGGGGATATGAAGTGCCACACTGCAGTAGCTGATGGGGGGAGATGGGGACTTCCACTATAATGCACAATACATGATGCAATGTCTTCAAGTGTCAATTCCATCCTCCATTGCATCACTCTGCAGGAGCTAAATTGTTAGCTCATTAGCTAATAGTGGCTTTTAAGTAATGATGTCACATTTCAAGGAATTAAATGTGTTTCTGTATCCATTTCCTCCTTGACTGTGAAGTGAAAGTAGACACCTTAAGTTAGAGCCTACACACACACACACACACACACACACACACACACACACACACACACA
>CALSBZ010004052.1:63351-77083 GCA_943591055.1 Gobionotothen gibberifrons
CACACACACACACACACACACACACACACACACACACACACACACACCTGTCACACAATCACCATTTACTGCACTTTCTAGAAATGTAAGAGCTAAAGCCGTTTAGTTTTTTGCTTCATCAGCACATTTGTATTTTCATTTTTCCTTCAACTTGATTGCACAATAGCGTTAGTGTATACTTCCCAGCGGCACTGATGCGGCACTGATGCAGCACAGATGATCTGCACTCGCTCAGCCATGTCTGATCTAACATTGTCTTCTTGTTCTATTGTTTGTAGAAAGGCGGGTTTCAGCACAGGTCTGACTCTGCAGGGCTCTGTGCATCCTGAGCTGGCACACAGCGGTGAACTGGTGCGTTAAACCTTTCTTTGTTTAAAGTTGAGGCATTTGTTTCACACCTTTCCTTGATATGGGTATGATACGTTTTGCATTGTTCAATTAAGTTATTTGTTACATTGTATTTGTAGGCCGTTAAAGCCATCGAACAGTTCGGAGCTGTCGTCGAGGAGCTGCTGATCAAGCAC
Source organism: Gobionotothen gibberifrons (assembly GCA_943591055.1). Classification (NCBI taxonomy): domain Eukaryota; kingdom Metazoa; phylum Chordata; class Actinopteri; order Perciformes; family Nototheniidae; genus Gobionotothen; species Gobionotothen gibberifrons. The sequence goes on from CALSBZ010004052.1 coordinate 63,876, forward strand.
GGCAAGAAGATCATTGGTGAGTGTGTGTGTGTGTGTGTGTTTGTACGTACAATTCTAATGCGTTATCTGTTCATTTATGAATTTAAAAAAAAAGTTGTGTCTGGTTTCGGATGCTGGCTCGATGTTATGTTACTCGTGGTTTATCAAATTAAAATATCTCCTCACACATCCAACTTAAAAACACCCACATGTAGAAAAAAAATCTCTTTCTCCTACGTAATAATTTCAGATGTTGAGAAATCTTTAACTCAACTTTTTCTGTTACAGATGAACAATTTGTCCTGAAGAGAGTGGCCGACGGTGCCATCGACCTCTACGCCATGGTGGTGGTTCTGTCCAGGTACGCAAACACGAAATAAAAACGACTCTCTCTCCGTCCCCCTTTCACTTCCTCTCTGCTTCAAACTCCCACTCACCTTCTCTCTGGTATACTTTTTATTCCACCTACAAACTCACTTTCCCTCCCTCTCTCTGCAGGGCCTCACGCTCTCTGACTCAGGGCGGCCCCACAGCTCAGCACGAGAAGATGCTGTGTGAGACCTGGTGTGTGGAGGTAAGATCACAGGAGCCTAGAAACACTGAAAACAATGTCTACATTTATCATACAAATTAATTACATATTGCTTATAGGAAATGTAAGCGCCCCGTCACATAATAGCGTATATTCTACAGCTCAATTGATATAATGGAATTATACTTCTATTTTCATAGAAAGAATATTCAGAAAGATAATGTTTGGTTATGAGGATGAGATTGTTATTTAAAATGTTCTAGATTCACATTTTGGTTTTCGAACGATTTCTCAATGCTCTTAATTACACGCAATTATTTGGAGATGATTGTATCCGTCTAAATGTATTTTATGCTCCTTCCATCCCTCAGGCCCATCACAGGGTCATGACTGACATCAAGTCCCTGCGCTCCAGTGAGTCCAGGCAGCTCTTCAACAACATGAAAGCCATCTCTGCAGCCGTGGTGGAGACGGGGGGGGTGGTCGCTCCTCACCCTCTGGGTTTCTAAACGCGCCACGCGCCTTGAATCGGAATCAGTCTGGTTTTTGTTTCGTTTTACTCTTCCACATCTCTAACCAGGTTAAGGGCCGTGTAGATCAAGCCCTTTATGACCTTTACCATTTTGTTATGCCATAATTGCTCACATATCACACATCGGTGCCTTTCTATCTGCTTTGTTGCACCTACAGTTTTGGGCTGAACGACTTGCACAGAAACCACAGTTTAACTTTTTTATTATCTCGTACTGTAATATCTTCATTGCGTTTCTGTGTCTGTGTGAACACGTTAATTTATATGAAATGATGAATTAGCTATTTAAAATGGGTCGATAGGAGAGAAATCTTTTAGCCCGTATACCACCTGGATTTAAAGCAGTAGATTTCTCCGATGTGTGCATGGAGCTTGAATAATGTCATCATTTATTCTGTTAAAACATTAAGTTATGGTGGTTTTTTTTTTGTTTGATGGAAAACGGTATGTCAATGTAACTTTGAGGAGCAGAGGCCAGTTAACAGAGAGAGATTTAAACTTATATGTTTTTAGCAACTTTAACGTAATGACAGTTTTTCCTCCACTTTGATTTAAACAATTATCTAGAATGTGTTCAAATTGATATAATGGTGTGGTGCTTATACTTGAATGCCTTTGCATGTTAAGCTAACTGCTCATCACAGAAACATTAATGTCTGGAGCAAACCCTTTGCCTTAGAAAACTGCTGTTGCAAGTTCCTGTTGTGACTTCACATAAAGAGAGCTTCAAATGTTAAAACTTACAGCTAAAGGTAGCAGTCAGCATTAATTGTAGAATTGTTAGTCTGCATACCTGGTGCTTTAAATAAACCATTTCTTGTTCAGTAAATGCACTCAATTTTAATCTTCTGTCCAAGCATTCATGAAACTTAAATTAGATCTGCACATTCCTCCCTCCTATCACTCGTACTGTGATCATCAATGCTGCTGTTAAGAAAGAAAGACAACTATCAAACATGTTCATTTTGTTGATCTAATAACATAATCACATGCTTCTTTGTGTTATCTCAAATGAATGTCTAATTTCCTTCGATGGAGTCAGTGTTTGTGCAGAATCTTCTTTGAGCTTTCTTGGTAAAATAACACAGGTCTTCCTAATGAGATTAATAAATAAAATGTCAATTAATCTGCCAGACTGCTTGTCTTTCTTCACTTGCATCCCTGAGAGCAAACATTGTCAATTGTTTTTAATGTGTTGCATATATAAATTCCCAAGTGTTTATATACGTTGAATGTGGCTTTCAACAGGCCAAACTTCTCAGATTGTTTTGTTTTTCTTGTAGGCTACAAGCTTCAAAAATATATATTTAAAAAATGTGAAATCAATTCCACCATAGAATTGGTGCCAAAAAGCCTTCCTGTCACTTGTGTTCAAATAATCTTCAACTTTGCTTTCACTTCCGCAGCCCGAGCTATTCCAGAGTATTCACACTTTACAAGAATGCCAGTAAGTGCTTCGCCGCCAGCTAGCTTCTGGTGCTTATTTGCGCTTTGAAAAGAAGACCGGAATCCCCTCCTGCTCATATTTACACTGACTTGACAAGTTTTGCTGCTGTTGGTGTGAGACTGAAAGATAAGGAAGGCTGTGGTTCAAATAAAATTCCCCAGCAAGTGTGGCTTTGTCTGACTTACAACTAGGAGCTCAGCAGCCACCGTGCAAAGAGTCTTCAAAATCAAATGTCCTACTTTGCTTGTAAAAGCTCCCCGCTGATTCTGCAAATTCCTTTCTCAGTAATAGTACATTTCGAGTGGTAAAGCGTTCAGAGGAAGATTAAAGCAAAGTCAGATTTGCTTTATGTAGACTGTATATAATGATGGAAATATGTTTATTAACTGGAATGCTGATAGCTAGATAAGAAGATGGATAACGGTATCACACCCATCTGGGCCCATTTAAAGGAAAGCTAACCAGCTACGCTAGAAGGCTAACCTATAGCTAATGAGATCCACCAACCAGCAATTTTAAAGCTCACCAATATATATTTTGTTTCGTTAATAGAACCACTGGAAATGAGTTAAATTAAGATATAAAACATACATTGTAAACTGAAAACGCTATAGTAAGACATTATTTTAGTCTTTGCTAGCTGGGTCCTGCTTTGTTAAAAGAAGCTAACGTCTCGTCCTTGTGATTAGCTTGGTTTTGATTCTATACTGAGCCAGGGTCACAGATGTTGATACTAATGTTGATGCAGTCTTTTGTGAGTAGCTAATACTATATCATATTGGGGAGAAAATGTGTCATGATTGGTTTCCCTCTGAATATATATAATTAGATTACCATGGCCTACCACCAAATAATAGGCCAAAAATGTGCATTTCTTTAAACTACTTTCTGTTCACTGTCCTTTCACATTCTTGTGAAACAAGCTTTTAATGTTGAATACCAAATGTTTTTTGTTTGAATTCTATGATGCTTTGGTGTCCTTCCCCACAGAGAAGAGTATTGTTCTTCTCATCTAATCTGAATTTTTCTATCTTGATTTGTGCTGATTGCTGTAAGTATTCAAGTTGCCATTACATTCACATTTTTTAATATCCACAGGGTTATGAACACATGAAGACAATATTCACAAGAGGATAATATTGAAATATCCTTTATCGTCTCTCCCAGTCATTTGAATCCCAAATCGTTGAAGGCTCTTTGTGGCCTTGAGGTCAGCCCTGAAGACTTAGCCTAAGTCTTAAATGTCTGGACAAGCCAGAACATTTTACAACAAGAGAACTTCCCACTTTTTCTGAAACCACATTGTCTTCTTCTGCTTCTTCAAGCAGCTCCAATGTTCGCTCTGTGGTGAAAACGGTCAAAAACAGTGGAGTGCAACGCGCTGATCAGGTCTCAACATTCAAAAAAGTTCCTATGATGTCCAATGCGGTTTCTTAAGGTCCTTCCAGGCCTGAGTTGAGCCACTTTTGGTAATGTTCCTGTTGTTAGATACTCCTGAAATGTACCTGCTTTTTTCCCATCAGGCATTGTCCGTATCGCAGGTACATGACTCAAAGTCCAGTGAGGAACTCCTGACTGATATTGCCTGTGTTTCCTCTTCCTCTGTAGGGGTCTGTAGGGAGATGATCGTCTGTACTGTCAGTGTTCGCTCCCTGTGGGAAAAAAGAGGGTAAGCTGAAATAACACTAAGCAATGTGGTCATGAACATATTTTGTGGGTGAACACTCATGTCTAACACATTAAGAAGGGAAGTATTTCACTGTTGTTTCTTCCATTATGCAACAAATAACCGTTTCAACAAGTCATACCAGTCATATATGATATTGAACTGTATGCAAATCAAAAAGTATCACACCACTTTAGGAAACAAGACACCTTTTCGTGCTATAAATCCCCCTTCTATTTTAGATTGACTTTTGTCTTGCTCCGTTTCAGCACTTCACACTCTGGTGACTTTTCTAGATGTTCTTTAGAATGTGTGAAGAAGCGTTTATCAAGCAGTAATGGAATATAGTACGCGTGAGAGGAAAGTGACATATTTCTGTAATAGATACACCATGGTTAAAACGATTATTTTCAGCAATAAAATAAGTTTATTTTGGTAGCATGATCTGAGAACTGTTTTCCCACAGTTTAGTCATTTCATGTGACTTCGTGTGACAGTGATTACTGCATGAGTGGAAATTTAAATAAATATAGGTTTCCTCCACTATCTTTTTCCATAGTTGATTAACAACTACTATAAAGGAAATAAAGCAGCACCACTTTCTGACAAGTTGTATTGACTGCATTTTCTTGAGTTGTACTCATCATCAGTAAAAGTTATAACACATTTAGGATCACCAGATTGTAAAAACTTTATGGAGCTGATTTGTTTTTATTTATTGCCTTATTAAGAAGGGATACCTCGTGAGAATGTATTGACTCAGCAAGGACTTACTTTTTGATAAGTCTTTAAAATGTATACACTCTTTTTAAGGGTTCCCTTGTCAATTCTGCACTTATGGATTGTAGGTTTAAAAGACACAATACAAGTCTAATGCATCTATGTTGGACATACCGTGGTGTGTGTTGGGTGTGTGGCCAGTTGGCTCGCACTGTCCAGCCGAGGACCCTCTTCAAGTAGGAACAGCAGGGGAACATGTGACCCACCTGCTCCATTAGTTCCTCTTTACGCAATCCATAAACAATCGGTGCCACACACTGCGCCAAGCTGAAAAAGGCGAAGATAACCACGGCTGCCAGCTCTTTAGTCTCCTGATGAATGAGCTTCTGTTTGAACAACACCGTCAACACGAAGTTCACAAAGTTAGGAAGGATGTAAACAGCCAACTGGCTTCCATGCAGGGCGATCGTCCTGCACCCGGCCTTATTGCGCCGATTCAACACCCCCAATCTCCTTCCCTCTACTAGAATCCTCACGTAGCTGTACATTATTATTACCGTGCACACACCTATGAACAGCACCTTCTGCAGCTCGCCTTTTTTAAGCTGTTCCCTGTCACACACCCCATTATACTCGGTCTGGGAGTCCGGCTGGAGGAGCAGACTGAAGGGAATGACCAAAGCCACAATCCAGGTGAGCGCACCCAGCATCCAGGGCCAGCGCGCCGCGGTGCAGGTGGAGCTGTAGCGCATGGGATGGCACACCGCGCAGTAGCGGTCCAAAGCCATCACCGTGAGCGTCAGAAGGATGTTGCAGGCGCTGCTGATCAACACGGTGATCATGGCCAAGCAGGCGGAGCGCACCGGCCGCGCGTGCAGGTGGATCTGGTAGTAGAAGACGCTGCTCATCCCCAGGTAGAGCAGCGCGGACACCAGCAGGTGGAACACCAGCACGAAGCGCGCATGACTCCGCAGACGCTCCACGCGAAGTATGGTCCAGTTGATGATGAGGTTGAAGAAGAGCAGCACCGAGAAAGACACGGTGGACACGTAGAAACGCACGCAGGTGTAGTCCGGCACATGTGTTGGGGCTGTGGTGTGGTTTGCAGGCATTATTCCTCAGCTCGGTTCGGTTGGATTCACAGAATGAGGAGGAGGAGGAGGAGGAGGAGGAGGAGGATGGAAGTGGAATTGATGGGAAGGAGAGTTTATCCCCTGCATGATCCTCTCACACTGCTGTCTCACTGACTACTGAGTTAAGACGATCCACCTCCCTCTCTCTCTCTCTCTCTCTCTCTCTCTCTCTCTCTCTCTCTCTCTCTCTCTCTCTCTCTCTCTCTCTACCAAAAGTAAAACTATAGATGCCCATGATAATTGATAATGTTTACCTTTATATGCTGCTGAATAGCTTTTGAATTTAACCTATAATAATATATTATACTTTATTAAATTATTATATTTTTGATTTAAATCTGATCCTTCAAGCCATAAAGCTATCAAATAAATAACTAAAATAATAATATTTCCCACAGAGACGTAGAGTAAAAAGGGTAAGACAAGGCACGAGGGTCTTTCTGCACAATGCATTTCAATGGTAATATTCAAATATCTCATTCTCAATAGTGTGCCTAAAGTAAGCCATGCAGCAGTAGGATGTCTGGTGGCTGTTATAGTTTAAGAATATGCTGCCACCTTCTGCTGACATGCAGGAATAGCTGGCCAGTCAGAAGTGATGTCACTGTCTCTTCATGGTATCTTTATATCTCTTGTAGTCATTTACTTTATTTAGCTCAAGGTAGGAGATCCCTTTATGCTTTGGGCCCCTGGTCTATGCCCTTCTGAAAGGTGAGGTGTCATGGCCATTTCCACTGATCATAATTCCATTGTTGAGGTATACTAAAATAGAAAAATACTGTGCAATTTTCCAAACTCACATTGGTTTCGCATACAGCATCTCTGTAAAGTGTGTGTATTCAGCAGTATTCACTTTCTCCACTAAACGGCTCGTTGCCATTGGTCAATTTGGACCAATCAGCGGGGGCTTAACGTAACGGCTCCGCGGACGTAACATAACGGCTCCACGGATTGGCCCATTTAGTTCCGGGTACGTGCTTTCGAAAGCACGACCCGGAAGAATCAAATGGATGATGGCGTTTCACCAACGAGGCGTTTTGGGGAGGTATTTTCTGTTTTAGAGTTGTACTCGCTACAGGGTGTACTTTGAGGGTTTTGACTCTGCACACCGTTTACATGCAGAAAAACCTTCATAACACACAAGGGGGCGGGTAATAACCGGAAAAGCATGACATGTGATCTTTAAGTTAGGTGGTTAGGTAGTTAGGTAGTTAGGTAGTTAGGTCTTTAAGTTAGGTAGGTAGGTACGTTTGAGAAGTGCACAAAAATTCCAAAGTACACAACCGAAAAGAATCCGCCCCTTCATTCAGACTTCCTACAGAGCACCTCCTCGTGAACGCGCACCTGACCTCAGTGAAGACTTGATCAACGCGGAAAAACATCATGGCTCAATCAGATGTAAGAAAACAACACCTAAGATCATGATAATGAATGTAAAACAAATGTATAACAAAGTTATTGTCAGTGCTTATATGTTTGAAGCTAGCATGTTTGTTTTGTGAAAATGTATTACAAATGTTACGTCTGGCTAGCTAGCGAGAGCAGGCTGCGCTAACGTTACATATCAGGCACAAAAAAGGTTATCAATACCACACAGCCCAAGTTGGTTTTGAATGTTTATTTGAAATATTTAGCGTATTCATCTATCATGTTTGTCGACGAACGAAATACAATACCTAATTACCTAGCTACGCTAGACAGCGTCTGCTAAATGAGTAAATATAAATGCTATGCTAGCTAGCGTTTGTTTATGTTATTATCGGTGACACATAGGAATGTGGATTTTGAATTAGACTCATATTATAATCTCTTGTTTCGCTTGTTAGAGCTTCCAGGATGAGAGCATGGTTTCCTCTGACACCGAGTACACTCCAGAACCATGCACATCTGGTCAAAGAAGAGTGGCCCAGGGTAGAACCAGAGGACGTGCCAGAGCAACGAGGGGGCGAGGAAGAGGAAGAGGAAGAGGACAGGGAGGTCAGACAGGTCAAGAGGACCTTCAAAGAGTTGAGGATCTGCAAGCTCAAAGGATTGCAGAGGAGCAGGTATTTGTAGCTGGTGTGCAACAGTATTTATAGAAGCATATATTTACATGATTAATTTTGTTACCTCAACACCACCAATAACCAACAATAACTCTCGTCTTAGTCAGTGGCTTCTCTGTGTACACACAAGACTTCTTTGTGGACAATAAAGCTCTGTTCAATAAAGATATTTGTGATCTATTGCTGTATAGGCCAGAATTCAAGGACTGTCCATACAACAATCCGATGAACTGCTGGAGCTCTGCCTGACACGGGACCCAAGTCTGATGTTTGACCTCCTCCGCTTCACATCAGATGCGCCTCCACCTGGCCCTCCTGTTGAAGGTCAACCCACTTGGTGTTTCTGCCATAATTGCAGAGAAATGTCCACAGATGTGGAAAGGAAGTGGGCAACCTCATGACTCCTGTGTTTCAAGCCTTCCACACATGGAAGTTTACATTTTGCAGGAGGGGGTCCTGCGCCTTGCAAGACGGATCTGGAACGATATCCGGGCAATGGCTGATCTTCCAGACACAGGGGAGAGCAACAAACAGTTCAGCTATGCTGCATACAGACAATTTGTTGTGTGGCAATATGGAGCCTTGGGACAGTTGCTGTGTCTGGAAGATACGCGACCGGTACCCAGATCCACATGGACAGTACAAAGGCTTCATCCCCAGTAGGGTATAAGCTCACAACAGTCCTGTTTCAGTTGTATCACAATATTTATTTTTACACTATTTCTGTTCTGCAATTTCAAAGTTGTTTAAATAAAATCTTTTAAATGATCAATGCCTTTTCCTTTTAGCATAAACAATGAAGCGATTACATTTATTATTTATTTACAGCATGTATGAATGACGACAACCAAATGTGTTATGAAACCTGTTTATTGTATTGGAACATCATCAAATATTCAATATTGCATGAATATTATAATCTACAACATATATAACAACTATAAACATGTACACAAAGGAAGAAATGGTGTGTCGGCAGAGGTTTCCAGCCTGTTGATTACAGGACAGGACGTGCACGTGGCATATTGGTGCTGGGCCAATCCTCTATTCCTTGGGCAGTGATCGTCCTTTAAAATAAATAGCACAATTACATATATGACAGTAATTACAGCATATCAACAACATCCGCATTACTGACAAAACTGCAAGTTTGGCAGCATTTCATGCAGTGAAAAACACTTTTCAATGTCATACCTATTGTGGGTCCAAAGATGATTTGAAAAGCAAAACGACTAGACTCTTTAGTGGACTAAGGACACACTTTCATATGGTTGAGCCATTACTTTATTGAGATAACTGTTGTAGATCATAATTAGTAGCTCTGAGGTTTAGAAACTGATGATGTTTTGTGCAACCTGGCATAATTGTTGACACTTTTTTTTTAACTAGCTTTTGCTAGAACGTTTCCACTTGATCAATCTACATTATCGTAAGCCAACTCACCTAGCCCTCTGCTGACTTGCTTCCGCAGCAGCTCCTGGATGGTTGGGGCAGGGGCACCTGACAGAACCCCATGTTGACGGGGATCGTCTGGCCTCTCGGCTCTGATCCTTGGCATCCCCTTGGAAGCAGACAATCTTAGCCGCAGGATAGCACTCTGGAGATCGGGGATGTAGCTGTAATCCTTCTCTACTTTCAGTGTGTGCAACCTCCATGCCCTGGACCTTTTGTTGTACAACTTCCTGTATCTGCCATAAAAGAAAAGTTACACATTAGTGAAATGTTCATATGACCGTACATTGCACAGTAGTTTGCATTTCCACATTAAATGTCATCAATGAGTATGAGCATCAATGAGCAGTGCATTCAAGTTAATCCGTGTCGTTATAGAACCGCCAGTCACAAAAAAAAATAGCTATGAAAAATGAAAAAAATAAACAGTAAATGATTGACTATATACTGTGCCAAAGGGTGTTGAACCTACCGCACACAAATACGAGGCACGTAATCTTCATCCTCACTGTTAGCCGAGTTCGAGTCCACTTCCCTGGTTTCATCTTCCTCTAATGATGACACAGACTCTGTCTCCTTGTCAGGACACCATGACTCATCTTCCCAGTCAATACTGGGGGGGAAACAATAATTTCAGATATTTATCTAGACAATAAATTCCCCCAAAAACAAGTGCAGCAGGGGAACTGGCAGAAGCTGAGCTGTTCGTGGGCACAGCCCATACGAAGTATAACTTACATTGAGTTTTGAATGTCGTTGAATTCATCAACATTGATGAGGCCAGTGTGTAGGTCTTGTGAGGACATACTAAACAGACAAAAAAAATACAATGGACAGGATGTCACATGACCACAGCTCACTAAAGTAAAGCAGGGACCAAGACGTTATGACCACATCACATCCGTTTTGGCGGACCTTCATTGGTTTCCTGTCAGTTACAGGATCCAGTTCAAGTACTTACTTGTTGTTTTTAAATCATTGCATGGACTGGCACCACATTACCTGTCTGAGTTGTTGCACCGCCATGCTCCAGCTAGAGCACTGCGATCTGCTCAGCAATATATGTTGGTGGTTCCTCGGTGCAGGAAAAAAACCCGAGGTGACAGGGCATTCAGTGTTGCATCTCCCAGACTGTGGAACAGCCTCCCAGCACATATCCGGACTGCTGAGTCTATTGAACTTTTTAAATCTCAGCTAAAAACTCACCTCTTTGCACTGGCTTTTAATACTAGTTGAACATTACGTTTTTACATTTGTATGTGTTTTTTATATGTTTTTAGTTATTGTGCTTTTTATCATGTTTTTAATTATTGGTTTATTAGTGTTATTTAATATTGTAGTTATTGCCTGTACAGCACTTTGGTAAACTGAAGGTTGTTTTAAATGTGCTATATAAATAAATAAAGATTGAGATTGAGATTGAGATTGAGATTGAGATTGAGATTGAGATTGAGATTATTTAAAATGTGTGCCTGGGAAATATTTTGAACACCATCTCTCACTGCAATTACCATACCTTGCATCCAATTTGCGAAGAGCAGTCTCCTCCTCTATACTTTCTACGGAGAACCGTTCATCTCTGCAAAAAGGTCAAATTGAAAATAATTACAGAATTGCTTTTGAATCTGTTTACTGGACATAGAATGGTTCTTCGTTCTCTAAAGGACACAACATAGGACTGTTGCTAAGAAGATAAAATACCAGTCTTTGGTTGGTTTCATAAAAAATGTATGTTTCACATGGTTGATGCTCATTATTTAAAGAGCATGTTGAACATACTTCGGGTTCATTTTGTAGGCCTGAACCACAAGCATATCCAAATGTAGCAATATTTACTTTGACACCTATGAACTAGGCTTGTAATGCAATCATGTCTGCAGACTTTCTATTGTTCTCTATGATAATTAGTTTCTCTAACCCTTTGCCTGAGATGGCTCTTAATGGGCTACCCCCATTCACATGCTAAAATAACTTGCTCACACCTTGGTTTTACTTGTTGACCCCAGGTGTATGAACAATGCCATGATGTGGAGCTGTGAACATGTGTTTTTTCCTAATGTATCTGTGCCAAGGAGCACCACCATGTACGTAAACAAACGAGCTAGACACAAAAAATATGCAAATATTTACATATTGCCCATCGATGAAAACAGATAGCCTACGTGATGTTCCCTTAGAATACGCATCATTTTAAACTTACCGGTCAGAAAGTTCCTCTGACAAAATGTTGGAGACGGCGGGGGGTGGGGGTCTCGGCATTCCAGGTTTAATTGGTGTGGAACTTGATACATCTTTCTCGTAACTACAGAAAGGCACAGAAAACCTACATTACCACACCTCCTGTGACGAGCATTTCGTCATATACATTCACACACAACTGGCTGCTACTTACATGTTCACTTACATTTTTATGTATAACAAACAAACTAGACCCTCCAGAAAAACGCGGCCAAAAATCCTTGATTATGCGATTAAACATGCGGGGTTTTTATGTGATATTATGCGGTGAAATTGCTTTTAATACACTTTTAATAAATATGTGCCCTTTTGCTGATTATGCGGTAAATTATGCGATTGCATAATCAAGCTAATCAAGGCAAGCTAACTGTATTTAAAAATATCACAATTCATACTCGTTGGCAATTTAAAGTGTTTTACAAATGAGATGCTAAAACTTAGGTTGGCTATATAGTTCAGGGAAATTGTAAACCATACAAAACAGATAATTACCTGTCCAAGAGAAAAAGAGCGAGCATGGCATCAGATTTCAGCTCGGTGTGCTTCAGAAGTAGTCGCCATCGTTGAAAAGCAACTCCGATATTGACTCTGGTTTGACTTCTCCTAGTTTCCACTTTCTTTTTCTATATATTGATGACCTTTTCCCATTCTTTCAGGAGCATATACAGTTTAACTGATATCTTAAGCTTCATCTTCATGCAAAAATGGCAGCCCCCCCTTGGTGCATGCTGTCAGCCGAAACTTTACATTTTTCCATTTGTCAAGCAATTCTCCTCTGTGGTGAAATGTTCACAGCCTCAGAGAGTCGCTTGGGCAGCTCTTGTGGTGTAGACCTGAGTTTCAGTCCTATTTATGTTATACCCTTTCACAATCCACACACCTGCAGGGGATGTCATTATGCTGCCCTCAGCTTCATATTTGTTTGTCAATATATATGCAAAACTAAATTTAAATATAGTAGCCATCAGAGACTTGCAGAGGCAGAGTTAATAATGTCACTATGTTTCCACCTGAACATGTTTGTGTAATTCCACCTTTCAAAGATCACCAGTAGATAATCTTTTATAACATGATCTATGAACGTATAATATGTGCTGAAGGCTTAAATTAGGATGAGCGCAAACAGTCAAAAATGTTTTTTCCCCTAAAAAAAAACAAGTATTTCCTGTTTTAAATCTTGCATTCAAACCATGGACAAAGGCAAGGCAAGGCAAGGCAATTTTATTTATATAGCACTTAGATAGCAAAGGTTTCCCTTTATGCTTGAAATCACACCCTCTCCCTTAACTTATTATATGATCTAGAGTGACAATAAAAAACAAACAAGCCAAGTTATTTATTAACCAATAAGTAGCTCGGTCATGCTAAAAATGTAAGTTAGTTTGTGTGTGTGTGTGTGTGTGTGTGTGTGTGTGCGTTAATGGATAGGTGTGCCAACGAGTTATTTTAGCCGGCCCGGCTAAA
>CALSBZ010004052.1:77483-93257 GCA_943591055.1 Gobionotothen gibberifrons
TAAGCTTGGGTGCTGGATGGATCAATCTTTCTTTTGACTTTTCTACAGCTCAAGAAACCAGTGATTAGGTAAGAAAACGTTTGTATAAAAGCCTTTTTGCAGTCTTTGGCTGATGCTGAGCCTGAGGCAATTTATAATATTACATTACATTGCACTTTAATAAATGTAAGATTAGGTATAATTTGACTTTCAGAGATTGGTTTAATTATATTGTAGCTAATTAACTTTACAGTTAATGCGTAAGAAAGGATTAAACACGTGTTGCTCAGAATGAGAGATGGAGATGCCATGCTATGAGTTTTTCATAATTTATTATGGCCAGCTTCCATGGTCACATTTACCATTAATGTATAAAACCCAAACCCCATATATCTGCCTCGACTATGATATAATTGTGTGTCTTTTAGGAAATGGACCAAGAGTCTCTTTAAATAAAGCTGATGATGATGATAGCAGTCAGGTTGTAATGAAAATGTTGGATTTAATCATTTTACACGGATATTTGGTTTTATTTCACTATTTAAAATCCAAAATTACTATTGCAAAAGAGCAATGGGTACAAATAACTCATATTCCCTGCATCATGGCAATTAAGATGAGTTATATTTTCACCATAAATGTTTATAATTTCCCCTGATTTAGAATTTAAACGAATAAGCAACCTCTAATCAAAGCTAGTTAGCCAATTGGCTAGCTTGAGCATATCTCTAGGCTACATTATGCAAAAGTCGTTTTTTAAAAAGACATTTAAAACGGAAGACTAATGCATTTGGTTAAGTAAAGTGGTGAATAATAAACATGTCTTCATAATGAAAATGGCTTTTTAATAGCATTTATTTCCAAACTGTGTAGACTAATAATCTCAGCAAATGTCGGCGGCTAACTAGCTAGTGAAGCTACGACGTCTGAAATTAGCTCGAAAGTTAGCTAGCTAACTATATGAAGCTCTGTGGGTTTGTTATTTCTTTATGATGATATAAAGTACGAGAAACATCGTACTAACATCGTACTAAGCTGCCTTTATGACTTAGAATATAAATTGTAGTGCTCAAAGGTCGTATTTTATAACATCAAGCTAGTGCTGCACTTGACATGCTAGCCTAAAATGACAGTTAAGCTAGGTTTATGCTACACAGACACGAGAGAAACAAATAGCATAGCTATTTGTGGGAAAACTATCATCATTTGATGTAGCATTACAGAAGTCAAATTGAAATTGTGTTCACAGGTACGTTTTATTTGACTGTATTTCAGGATATAGGATTATAACGTGTGATATAATATGCATTGGTTGCACATTTGCGGCATAGATAAAGCTTTTTAGCGAGGTTACATATTTATTGAAAACTAACCCATTTAATTTAAAATGCTTATGAATAAAGTTAAGTACGAGACCAACAAATCAATTCACTACAGCACCTTGAGGCAGAAATAGTCTACATTTTCTGCTTTCCTGTTAATGGTTAAGGTTGGAGTTAAGTTCATGTGTTTCCAAAGCATTGTGTCTTTACTTTGGCCAAATAAAGGTCATGCAAAACTAATTAAGATGACTCATCATTCATGATATCACAGGGGAATAAGTGGGAAGGTGCTGTCGTGACTTGTCCCAAGATGCACTGAAAATAGAGGAAGACGTTGCCAGTCTGTAATAAGGATACCTTTAATACCAGCACCTGAATTACAGGTTTAATCAGCAACACTGCGGATGGTATTGTTTTAAGTAAATTCTTCCTGGCTTTACCAATGGATAGAAAGCCATCAATTTCTGTTTAACTGTTTCTTTATTTTGTTCTATTTTTCAGACATGGCTGTCCACCAGCAGCCGACCCAGGTGGTGACGGTGATGCGCACAACCCAGGGCCCCGGGGCATGGAGCACCGGCCTCTGTGACTGCTGCATGGATATGAGCAGCTGTAAGTCAACCCAATAAACCAAATATATTGCGCTCCAAATTCAAGATTTCAACACAAAACTGTGCTCGAAGAAACCCAAAACAGTCTTGAGTCAGGGTTCACATCATTTTATTTTCCTTCTCTTCTGCCGTAAAGGTTGCTGTGGTTGGTGGTGCTTTCCCTGCATGCAGTGTCAGACTGCTGGAGATCATGGATGGTGCTGCTGCATGCCGCTGCTGGACTTCTGTTGTGTGGTGTCCTGCTTACTCCGCTCCTCCATCCGAGAGCGCCATGATATTCCGGTAAGAGCAAAACGGCACAATTGTCTAAGATGCAGTCACTACATTTTACAGCTCGGTTAAAAAGATTGTCTGAGCTGCACTTTGCATGATTTGGCATTGCTGCTAGTATTATCCCATTGATATTGGGATCTAGTTGAATGCAAAATGCAAATTTAAGTAGGGAAGTTCCAGTCTAGAAAGTGTCCTGTTAGAACACCTGTTGTTGTGATAGCCTTTGTGACAAGGTGCAGCTGTGAGGTGCAACTCTTCCTGAATTTATTCTACCTGAAAACTGTTCACTGTGCATATTTTCACAACCACACCCTAGTTATTGCATACTTTCAAGCTGTTTGTGTCATAATTATGCCATTGTAAAGTGATACATAAAGATGTATTAATATAGTACCTTTCCAAACAAGAAAAGCATCAAACAAAATAAACATTATCAAAAAGAGAGGATAGAAGCAAACAAGAGCAACAAACAAAAATAAAAATGTAACAAAAATATAAATCATAAGTAGATAATGTGAGATGAGTTTAAAAAAGAGCTGAATTTGATAACATAATGAATACCTACATATTTTAAACAATTGGCATATCCAGTACACACTGTTTAGCAAACCAGAGGAACTTAAAGTTGTAATATCTGTTCAATAATTTAGAAATGTACTCATAAAGAGAAGTGTGTCAGAGGTAATAGATTTTGTACTGAATATTGAGGAGAGATTAACAATTATTATTTATTTATATTTAAATCTAATCATTATCATCATAGATATATTACATGGTGGACTGATACACTCAGGTTGGTTGTCGGGACAACATCGGCAAAGTCATGTGCAGAAGTCTTTTGTGAGGCACATAATGTTATATAACCATAGCTGCGGTGTGTTCTGTGTGTTATTCAAATAACATTGTCCTGTTCAGCAGGATATATCATTGCTATGACAACACACACAAATAGTTTTCAATACAAACAGAAGACATACTGTATGCTCAAATGGGAGGTAAGACAGTGGAGATTCCAAGGTGGAAGAGTTGATTGTAAAAAGCAACAGAGATTGTTGAAGATAAGTGAAGAAGATCAAAGTGTGGGCAGAATGGTGTGTGTGTGAAGCAAACAGGAAAGCCAAAGAAGAGATGTAAAGTTGTGGTCAGGGAGGAAATGCAGCTGCTCGCAAAACTGCACGTTTCCGAACACAGGAAGAGATCAAAAACAAATTATCTGTAGCACCTAAAGAAGTGTTGACCTAACATGTCTGGTGTTGGACGTAAATAATGTTATTTTAGGAACATATACAAAAAGGAGTCATTGTTCTAGAGACGAAAACGTTTGTATACTCCCTGCAGACGGACTCAGCCTGTAAACAAATTCTAATTATTCTGCTCAACTTGCCCTCATTTATACTCGTAGTGTCATTAAATATCCAGGTAATAAAACATTTTGGCAGCAACTCTTCATTTTATTCCAGTATTCGAGTAAGTTCAACAAATTGTCTGTTTCAATACGCCTCTGAACACCATCGTTTTGACTGTTGGATTCATCCCGTCTCTTCCTCCTCCTGCAGGGCTCGTGCTGTGACGACTGCTGCAAGTTGTTGTGGTGCTACCCGTGCGTCTGGTGCCAGATGCATCGTGAGGTGAAGATCAGGAACAACCGACCGACCAACAGCTCAGTGGTCACCACGCAGGTTTACCCGGGATAAGACACAACCTGTTTTGTTAGTGGGCTAAGGGTTTGCCATATGTTCGACATCGCTAGTTCTGCTTACAACTCCTTTTATATACTCTTTTTACAATCACATATAATGAAGCTTTTAGCTTTTAGCACTGGAGCTAGCAAACATAGTTTTAGTAGTGATGTACTGTTTGTAATGCCTAGATTGTATACTTAACTTGAGATTCACTTTTGAAGCACGTTGGCTGTTCTGATACTGTATAATGTCACGTGTGGTTCCTGTATAAGCTTCTATTCCATCTGGCTAATAAAATATTTCTATTTCAGTTAACAAACTACGTCTAGCAACTTTTTTACCCAATCCAATCCACTTTATTTATATAGCACATATTAAAAACAGGGTTTACCGAAGTGCTTCACAGCCACATAACATTATAATAAAATATAATATTACAATAATAGATAAAAGGCACATAAGGGCTATGGACAGACAAATAAAAGCATACAAATAAAAGCTCAAACTGACTCGAAAGCGATGGAAAAGAGGTGGGTCTTCAGGCGGGACTTAAACGTTTGAAGGGTGGGCGACAATTTGACATGGGGGGGCAGGTCGTTCCAGAGCCTGGGGGCTACCGCTGAGAAGGCTCGGTCTCCCCTGGTCTTTCTCTTGGTTTTAAGGACTACCAGCAGCAGCTGATCAGCCGACCTCAAAGCCCTTGAGGGGGTGTACACCTGTAGGAGGTCGGAGATGTACTGAGGGGCCAGCCCATTGAGCGATTTAAAAACAAACAATAAAATCTTAAAATGAACTCTAAAATGGACAGGAAGCCAGAATTGCGTTCATACTTGCGGGTTCCCGTAAGCAGCCGAGCCGCAGCGTTTTGTACCAGCTGCAGGCGTGCCAGCGAGGTCTTGTTTAGGCCGGCATAAAGTGCATTACAATAATCTAAACGAGTCGAGACAATGACCCCAACACAATCACCTATTTTCTCAGCTAGGTCAAACTCTCCAGTTCCGTTTTTAAGATCATGTCTGAATCTGAAACGTTTTGACGGTTTTCCCACTTCTCTCTTTTCTCATGAAGTGAGAGTATTTTTGATTTCCATATCGAGTCATGTCCTGGTTTGACGCTTAGGTTCACTGCACAGGAGACGTTTAAGATTTTCTTTTATCAAAACTGCCTCCATTACTTTTGTTTTTACATGTAAGTGAGATTACCAGTTTCAGTTGGCACTCAGTGTTTGAGATGAGATCACTTTAATAATAGAGATGGTGCACAGTCTTTATACATCGCTGATAATTATGTGTGATCATCATTCGTTGTTTCATGATTACTTTTGAAATATGCCCAGAAGGTAGTTGGGTCTGCTTTTGCACAGAAATTGAATCAAAGCACCAGAAAGCATCAAACTTAATGCTAAAAGATTTTTTTTTAAATGACAAAAATGTGATATTTCTAAGCATACAATTAAAAACAAATGGAGAGAAAAGATTCAAAAAAGATTAAACAGTATAAATCTTTATTTGAGTTTAAATTGAGCAGTTTTTTTAAGGAAGTTCATTGATCATCCTTCAAGAAAAGCATTAAAAATGACAAACAAAAAAAGTATGTTCTGGTTCTTTGCCAGATTCTACTTATCGTGTCCTGTTGCGCAAATTGTCCTCAGTTGCGTAAGGAAAGCATCTGGCAGCAAATGTAGAAATAGTGATACAAAATCTGGGTGTGTTCCCCAATCTTGTTTCATTCATCCGAGAAACTTCTCCAAGTTACTGTAATGTCCTTATTACCGAGCATTGATTAGTAAAAACATATTTCTTTACATCACATTTGGATCAAACTGAAACACGAGTCACTATTCATTAGTTCCTTTATGATTGAATACTAATTAAATCCTGTCACAATTTTTATGATATTGTGAAATAGCGCTTAATTTCTCAATACCACCACATGTGATTGCTCGGAATGTCCACTCTACTTTATTTTCTCGTAAAGATTATTCAGTATCTTTGAATGTGTTATAGTTTTGCCAGTTAGCCTCTCCGCATCCGGACAGCTCGTCTTTTCTGAAGGAGTGCTTATCACAGACTTTGGCCTTGATTAGGATATCTGCGTAACCAAGACCTTTGAGTTGCAGTTGCATTGAGAATGTGGCCTTGAGCTCAGCAAACTCCCCCTTTCTTCTCTCCCAGGTTCCTGTGAAGTCTAGGTTTCATTTTTCTGGAAAAGTTGGGAGTCACAGAGAGGGCAGGGGGAGGAGGAAAGGATGTGTGTAGTGACAGTAATGCAGACGAGAAGAAACACACACTCTGTAGTAGACAGGAAATGCACTCACTCATGCTGGTCATATTCATGTTACCTGTTCTCAGAAATATAACAAAGTGGAACTGGATTAGGACGTATTTTGTGTATTTTGGTACACATGTTTCTTATTTACACAAGCTGTATACATAGAAAACTATTTCAAACGAGTTAAACATCAACTGAAATGGTGATGATATATTTTGTTTGTTTTTGCTGCCCTCCAGTGGCCATAAATATACTAAACTAAATGTTAAACCCATCACCAGAAATACAAACTCAAAACTTGAACTAACACTTGACTGACAGATATTTAAAGGTGACCTATCATGCAAAATGCACTTTTGTACGTCTTTTATAAATGAATATGTGTCCCCGGTGTTCCAGGGAACCCACCAAGTGTCAGAAAACACAACCCTCTCTATTTTCCTCCATACCCAAATCTCTTAAAAAGGGGCTGCAACGGATCTGATACAGACTGATCCAGATTTGAACACTTCTATGACGTCACAGAAGTGGCACTACGGCTATTGGGCCAACTCCACCAATCAGGAGGAGACAGCCACGGACATTGCCGTTCCAAAGCGCTGGAGACACTGTAGTACATATGCCAGGCCTGTAGATGGTGCTGTTCTCACAGAATCAGCCCATGAAAAGACAGTGTTAAATTGAGCGAAATGAGGAATGGCTAAAATGCATGATCTGTTTGGTATTTTGAAAAATAAAAAGTATAAATATGCCTTATATAGGTATGGTCCTACACTATATTATTCAAATATAGCATGATAGGTCCACTTTAAATAAACACACAGAATCAACTTACAGATGAAGCTTGTCAGAGAGCATTTAGTAAAAAGGTGTATTTGTATTCATAATGGATGAAGCACAAAATACATATTACACAAATATGTGAATACATCGTAATTGTCTGTGGTCAGGAATAACATATTGGTTGGCTTAAACTGTAAATCAACGGTAAACAATCTTAACTTTACTGCAAAACGGTGAACACGAAGATATGAAACTAGTCTACAAACCACCACGAGCAGCAGCAAATAATCGCCACCAGTGTTTAAACACCCAAACAGGAAGTGGCTCAGTGGTGTGGTGGCGTTACATTTATCACGTCAGTCCAGTCAGAGAGAAAAGAAAGACAATAGACATGAACTCTATCGACAACACATTCAAACGCTAGAATAAAAGCAGCAGCTGTGTTAACATCTGTTGACCTGTAGAGGGCAGTGTTGCACCATCAAAGGAGACTATTATTGGACACTACTGCAAGAAAATATCACATAACATGTATTTTCCCTCTCTGTTAGTTCATAATAATATCATGTATAAAAGGGGCTGATAGTATATTTGTTCTTACTAGGGTTGAATGCTTAATTTTCACAGGTTAATGTTGTATACTAGGCTAGAAAACAACTTTGTATTTGCTTTTTATGAAGACATTTGAAAGGAACTTGATACTACTTATTTGTTAATAAGCTCCTGATAGTAACCTATTCATGACTGGTTGTTACTCCACTCTCAGTTGTTACAATTCTAAATCAAGATGGCATTTTATTTAGCATTATGTTTGACCTTTGTATCAACAGATATGTGTGTAAACTGTGTCGCTTGAATGTGCTGTAACCTAGCAACTAGGTACAGATAAAAACAATTAGTCATAATTTCAGTAACTAATCAAGGAACTCTGATTAATAAATACTGTGCAGCGAGTATGGTGGAATCAACAAACTGTCAGGAAGTGAAGTGCAACTGAATGCTTTACAGACAGGTGGCAGTTCTCATCGTTTATTCACCAGATGGACCGGAAGCTGTGTTTTTTTTTTAAAACTTTGTTGAGCACACTTACCAGAATGAGGAAGTTTAGTGCCTCCCACTGCGTGTGTTCACATGCTGCGACTGCACCGCGGCGAGAAGACCTCCGATGGACGTCTACCAGGAGGCTGTGGGATATCTCGAGTCACAGCATGTACCAGGTGAGACAGGAAAGACGTGTTTGATAAGAAAAAGTTCCTTTATTATGCATTATACCAAACAAAACTGAAATAACCCAAACCCGAAATGTAGTCATGCACTCGTTATTTGTTGAGAATGCATGCATGTGTCTACAGCACAATCTCATCATTGATCTTTTAAGGAACAACGTCACGGAGAGGGGAAGCAGATAAGGGAACTTACAAAATATTCATCCCACATACAACAATACTAGTTATGCATCGTGTGTGTTTGTGTGTCAGCTGTCGTCCAGACGGAGACTGAGGTCATGGAGGAGGATGTGTTCCAGGAGGAAGCAGATTCCTTTCCTCTCTCTCCTCTTCATGCTGAGAGCGTAGACTTCCCCGACACCCCGGTACGTTTTTTTGTTTGAAGATTCAAAACCTTTGTACAGGTTGTCCGTCCTATTATTCTGAACGTGATATCTTCGTCCGAGGTATTTCTTTACACTTGGCACAATCTTTTGTTATGTAGACAAGAGCATTTTTACCTCAAGAATGAATTTGCACATTTTGGATTTTGCACACAATGTCTTGAATGAAGTGATTCACTTTTTCGGTACAAACAAATGTAAACTCGCGACAACTTTGAGCTGCTTATTATAGTTTGTTTTTATTGTACCAGTTGTTAAAGAAGGGGAAAACATGAGGTTTAAGTGGGGGAAGACTTTATGTACATTTCATTACCGAATACAAAAACAATATGTGAATTCATGTTTGCCTCCACGTCCAACTGACTTCAGACCTTTTCTGTCCCTATCAGAACATGTATTTAAAAAAGACAGGGAAGTAAAAACAATAATCATTAAATGTTATCGTTGTGTTCTGTTGGATTTACTTCCTTTTTCCAAACCTCAGTGTGTAGAAAAGTATTGAAGAAGTTGACTTAGAGACATTTGAGTTGTATTACACCAAACAAAAGGCATATTTCCTGTTTTATGACTATCAATTATTAATCTGATTCAGCCTAATTGTGTGTACTTGTATTTCAAATGTCCCAACACTGACTATTTGTTGGATGCCTGTGATTCCAGACGTTATCCAGCCCCGAGGAAATGCTAGAGAGGAGGCTCATGGTCCTGAAATCCATCGTGGAGAGTGAGGAGGTTTATCTCAGAGAGCTGGAGGCCCTGCTGATGGTAACAAACACATTCAAATCATTATCTTATTTTAGCACCAAAACGTGCTGTCAACTCACGCTATTCTCTGCTCTATTCTATTTTGCGAGAAAGTGGAACAACCCAGTTTAAAATTACAGTTCAACTTCCCCTTTGTTATTCTGCTGTCACCAAATAAAAGAAAACAGCTCTGTATATCATGTAGCCTGCTGGAGAATCAGCAAATTACTTTTATTTTGAGTCCAGTTTGACATTACATGAACGTAAGGAAGTCCTCGGTTTGTTCTCTGTGTGTATACTGTATCTGAGTATGAGCTGCTGTAGGGTGCGGTTAGTTGTGTCATACAACATTATGAGTGTCCTAATTGTTAGCTTCCTTGTTTAACAACACTTTGTTCTCCACCAGAGACGAGGTTCCCCTTTTATTTCTCTTTAAATATTGATACCCCTCTCATGCATACATTTAATATGAAGCTACGGTTAGCAGGTGGCTAGCTTAGGTAACAACATGTAGCTTATGAACACATTTGAGAGAAGTATCAATTATCTAATTTAAAGGTCCCCTATTATACTGTTTTTCATCAATATATTATAGGTCTCAGATATATACTAAACATGTCTCTGAAGTGTTTGGCTCCAAACACCAAACAGATCATTGCAGCATCCCATAATCCCCTCTGTTTCAGCCCTGTTTCAAAAGTGCTGATTCTCCGTCTGTTGCTTTAGATGAAAATAAGGAGCCCCTCCCCACGCCCCTCTGAGAGAGATTTGGTTACAAAGAACACAATGGTGCTCTAGGAGGAGATTCAGGTGATAAGGTGGGGGGGGGGGTTTACCTTGGTTGGTGATTGGCTAATGGTTACACAAGCTAATAAACGTTATGACATCATAAAGTGGCCAAAATCTGATCAGCTCATTTTCAGACAGGTTTTTATATAAATGGATCAGGACAAAAAGAGAGGGGGTCTTTGTTCCTGAAACTTTCAGAATCTCTTCACACAGAGGGGACACATGTTGATGTAGAAACAATATGAAAAAGTGTATTTAGCATAATTTAACTTCTGCAAGAAGCAGGACGTGATGGTGCAAGAACAAAATATACACCACATTTCTTCTTTTTGTCTGCTATTTAAAGCAACTGCCTGTCTGCGTTCTTACACAACGTGACTCATTTGACCCAAAAAAACGTGCTCAGAGTTGTGGGTGTGTATACTTCGTACAACATACTGTGTGTGTTTGCTGTTATTCAGCAGTGCTAAAGTTGAGAGGCTGCTCAAACTCATCTAAATGAAGCTTTGGGGGCTGAACTCTTGATTCAGTACGTTCACACTTTGCATCTCTGCTTGTACGGCTCAATTACTCCCCTTCTTTTTATTTCCCTGCAGCCCATGAAGGCCCTGCGCGCCTCAGCCGGGACGTCCAAGCCGGTTCTGTCCAGTCAGCAGGTCCAGACTGTGTTCTACCAGGTGCCTGAGATCAGTGACATGCACCAGAGCTTCTTCTCGGGCCTGAAGGAGCGTCTGAGCGCACACTGCCGCTCTGAGCCCGGCCCCGGGGAGGACGGGCAGATGAGCTACACCGGCTTCGAGCTGCTGGTGGGGGACCTGTTCCTGAAGATGGTGAGTCGTCTATTGTGTCATGAATACAAAGTAGTAAGCTAAGAAATAAAAAGGCTATAACTCATTTCCTTTGTTGGTTGGGTTAGGTTGAGACATGAGTCGTGGGTAGAATTAGGGTAGGAATCCAATTAGAGTGAGGGTTAGGGTTAAGGTCATGCTATCAGGAAGTCGGAGAGCAGTAATGTGCCTTCTCAACTGTTTGTTTCAAGAAAAATGACTGTAAAAAAAATAGCCTTGGTCACATTCATTCTCCTCATTTATATTTTCAATTCATTTTCATGTAATCGTTTATTTAGCAGGGACAATGCACATTAATGAACACTTCAAACTAAACAAATGCAAATAGTGTAAATATGCCGGATTTTAGCTTGGAGCTAATTTCCATCCGCAGTCCCTCACATAAAACATTTAAGAACATTATACACGTAGCAAAAACAAATACATGATATGCAAAAGGTGCAAAAGAGCAAGAGCAGCACACACGTGGCAATACAATCTAGCAGCAACGACATATAAAGTGCAAGATAAGATACAAGTGATACATAAAGTGCAAGAGGAGATTTAAAGTGCAGTTAGCAGTGATTACACGGATGTTTGTTTCTCAACTATTCTTTGAGTTGACCTTTAAAACTGTTCAAAGTGGGAGGGCGGTGGTAGGCGAAGTCGATAGGGCGTTGGCTTGGCAACTGGAAGGTCACCAGTTCAAGAAGTCCCTGCAAGACCAAGTGCTACCGAGGTGTCCCTGAGCAAGGCACCGTTCCCTACACTGCTCCCCGGGCGCCGTTCAAAATGGCAGCCCACTGCTCCTAACACTAGGATGGGTCGAATGCAGAGAAACTATTTCCCCACGAGGGATTAATAGAAGTCCATCTTAATCTTAATCCATCTTAATCCCGTATCTGAGTTGGGAGGCTATTCCACAAAGAGCTGCCTTTAACGGAGAGGACATTTTGTCCAAAAGTGGTCCGTCTACGGTGGACTTCACAGTGTGTTTTCTGTGGATGAATTCCCCTAAGGGAGGGGAGTGGGGGGGGGGCAGTCCATGTAAACATTTATAAATGAAGCACATACTTTTAAAAGACTTAAAATGGTCAAAACTCAAGAAATTGTGTTTTTCAAGTGGTAGTATGAATAAGGCTTTCTGTCAAACACCTTGATAGCTCTCTTGTGCAGCTGTTCTATTGATTTCAGGTTTGTGGCACAAGCAAACGACCAGTTTATCCAACAGTATTCAACGTGGAATCATACAGTGGAGGTATGACTTTGCAGCATTGACAGTTAAGAAGGGTCTAATTTGTTTAAAATGTTGCAAGTTGAATTCAACGGTATTGGATACTTTCTTAATATGTTTCTTAAAAGTCAAGTTCGAGTCCAGTATGACTCCAAGATACTTGAAGTGGGAGACTAGTTCTATTTCTGCTCCGTTTAAAAACACGTTGGATCCTTCGATGCTTACTGAACATCATGCATACTGTTTTTCTTTTACGTTTAACTGTAAGCCATTGTCATTGTTTTGGTTAAAACACTTTCTGTTGCTAAAGTGGCTAAACAGTCAATCAATGCTGCTCCCATTCAATCCCAAAACTAATATCCATTTTTTTTTCTTGCTGTCAATGATTTACAGTTAATATTATTTAATTTAATTTGAATACAGTTTTTAGTATTCACACATCCATATAACCTTTTTGGATTGTGTTCACTTTGACAAGAACAACATGGTAGGTATGTATTGTTTTAATAAGAATAAAACCAAACCAACATTTAAAAAAACATACATGTTTGCCTGTCTCAGCACAGCTGTAACTAATGACGCTAACAAGGGCTCCACAGTGAAGCCTGTCAGAGAGCCAGCTGTGTGCAGCGCTCGTTAGTGTGATCTGTTCCACCTGTGTCTCTCCTGCTTTGGGGAGGGCCAGTGTGCGCACCTGTTAACCTCACCTTGATGAGAGCCTATAAAACACCTGTGCTTGCATAGTGATAGTTCTCTAAATGAGGGTGTGTGGCAATGTGTGTGTTTGTTAAGCGGCTTAAATCAGAGCTCATCGTCAGGCACATGTTGCTATGCTAACTTCTCTTATTATCAACGCTACTGAGGCTGATAGTAACATTATTGGAGCTAAGATGAAAAGCAATGAATGAATACAGATGACCAGAAAACAAACCTGTGTTTTGAATCTGGTCTGAATGAGTTTGAAAACACTGGAATCAAGAGTCCCAATCCATGCAGACTCAGCATGACTCATGATCTGAAGTGTCCACAAACGATGTGTAACACCAAAAACAAAAGGAAAATCTTGACATATTGCAAATATTTGCGCGTGGCTGAGGGCGAAAAGTGCAGTGGGAACAGATTTAGCGAATACATTATGAACTACAAGAAGTATTTGACGTCTTTATATTCTGGAAGACAATGTTAGAATAATGATTTGCATTTTGAACATTAGATCAAAAACGATGTTTTAGAAACCCACATTTTAATGGTGTTTCTCCCCTCCCCCTCGTCCCACCTCCCCCAGTCATCTATCTGATATTCTGCGTCTGCAGGTCAACCAGCTCGGTCTGTACGGTGGTTTCATTGGAAACTATGAGGAAGCTGTTCAAGTCGTTCGCAAGTGCACACAGTCGGACCCTCGCTTCCGGACCCTGGCCCAGGTACCACAAACCTCCAGAGGAGCACGTATAGTGGGACATGTTGTGTTAAAACGTATCCTAACCTCACCTTTTCTTCCGTCTCTCCAGAGCATGATGTCCAACATCGGCTCGGACAAAACTCGTACCAAATACACATTTGAAGGTACAGAATCTAAATGTGTGTTTTTTGTGTGACTTATTGGCGGACACGGTGTCTGATTGCTGTTTTTGTCATTGCAGCGCTACTATACAAGCCTTTGGACAGAGTCACCAAGACCACACTTGTGCTGCTTGTGAGATAATCATTCATTCCCAAACCTTCTTTCGGCAGGCCTTCCAATAAACTTTGAGCATGGTACACCTGGAGTATTGCCATTTTCCATTCTGACTCTCTGTGACCCTGTAGGACCTCCTGAAGACCACTCCAGAAACCCACCAAGACTTCGCACTGTTACAGGAAGCTCTCAGATTGTCCCGCAGCTTCCTGTCTGGTGTCAACGAGAGTTCACAGAGCAAACGAGGGGTCACGCTCAGTCACGGCATGGTGAGGCATACACTGGGCAAAATCTGGCCAAGATGGTTGTGAAAAAGTCGTTGATACTTTACCCCGGAACATGTTGTGTTTGTGTGTGACTCCCAGAGACGTAAGCTGATGCGTGACGGCTTTGTGGTGGACGCGAGCGAGGGGGAACGCCACATGCGTCACCTCTTCCTCTACACCGACCTCCTGCTGTGCACCAGATTCAAACATGCAACCAGAGGGTGAGCTAGGGCTGCTCGATTAATGCAAAAATCATAATCTCGATTATTTGGGTCAATAATTGATATCACGATTATTAAACTTATTATTTACTTTGAAAATATCAATTTATTGGAGAAAAAAGTTGATTACCCTGAACTTTAAGTATAATTCAACTGAAAAACCAATAAAAATATATATATATTTAAAAAAAAAGAAAAGAAAAAGTAATAATAATAATTTTAAAAAAATCGTTGCAAGCCATAATCGTAATTGCGATTAAAATACGATTAATTGAGCAGCCCTAGGGTGAGCGCAGAAAGAGAAACCGTTGGGGTCATAACGATTTTTTGGCTTGTGTAACCATTAGCCAATCAGCAACCAAGGTACCACCTTATCACCTGAATCTCCTCCTAGAGCACCATTGTGTTCTTTGTAACCAAATATCTCTCAGAGGGGCGTGGGGAGGGGCTCCTTATTTTCATCTGAAGTAACAGACAGAGAATCAGCACTTTTGAAACAGGGCTGAAAACAGAGGGGATTATGGGTAATGCTGCAATGATCTGTTTGGTGTTTGGAGCCAATCAGAGACATGTTCTGTATATATCTGAGACCTATTATATATTGATGAAAAACAGTATCATAGGGGACCTTTAAAGAGACCAGCAGCTTATAACACTGCATGTAATCTTCCAGGAAGCAGGACCAGTACAGGTTCGGCTGGTTTCTGCCCCTCGCTGGCCTCAAACTCCGCTGGGTCGCAGATCAACATCGTCCTCCAGACGCACAGCTTCGCCTACACACCATAAGAACAAAGATGCACCTCCTACGTCAGCAGCTACGGCAACACGCAGTATGTTTTGACACAGAGAGAAAGAAGAGTGTGTGTGGCAGTGTTTTTTAACAGCTGGTTAATTTATGTCATGTGTTTGTGTAAAGCAGGGGTCCAAGGGTTTGGCTTTTGCAGCTCGTAGCAGAAAGAAACTGGAGCAGGTGGAGCTGATGCTGCTCACACACTCCCCGGTTTACACACTGGAGCTGCACAGCCCCAGCGGCAAGGTATACACACATTATCACTCACATCGCATTTTTATATAATAGTCATTCAAAGTACAATTCAAAAAATCTGTTTTGCCTCCCGACAGAGTCACACTCTCCTCCTCTCCTCGCTGTATGAGCTTGAAGAATGGAGGGAAGCCATTCACAAACTCACTACAGACAGTAAGTCCAGTTTCTTTCACACCAATCTGCCACAAGATTTTATTTAACGTTTTTTGGGGTCTAGAGCTTACTAACAGTTGTTGGAAATCAATACATTTATTAGCAAGCAGTGCTGGAGAAGTGTCAACACTGTGGTGGTTATTGAGAAGTACGAAGTGTTAGTTAAGGGAGAAGGTGCTGTGGGTCAGTGTGCATAGGGGAGAAACACATTTGAAAAATCCCGTGGACCCAAACATCGTTCTCTAAGGTCACACACACACACACACACACACACACACACACACACACAC
>CALSBZ010004052.1:103749-126996 GCA_943591055.1 Gobionotothen gibberifrons
CACACATGAAGAAGGAAAAACCTAAAAAAGACAAACCAATATTCAAAATGAGTTTGTAAATATTACAAAGCTATTTCAGTACAATTTTATATTATGTAATGCTTCTTCTGTTGTATGACTTATCAACTAATTAAATAAAATTCTATATAAAAAACATGGCCACTTTTCTTCATTTATTATTTTATTTGAAAAAGAAAACATCACAGTAATGAATCAGCATTGACTGCATTTGTCACTTTTATTTTTTAAATTTATTTATTCAGTTATCTCTTTATTTGTGTTTGTGCTACACGATACATAAATATGATTAAAACAATCTTTAAAAAAAATCTTTATTAGACGAAAACAGCCCTCTATTACAGTCGGAAAAATGTGTCCGTCTTTAATTTTCAATAATAATTTTTGTATAAAATATGAACATTCTTACAATATATATTTCACATGGCACAAGTTGTGTGTCTTTTGATCATCAGTGAGCGATTTGGTTGAAAGTTGGCAAATACCCTCCAATAAAACCCACATACAGATAGCCACTGTACATGAGGAAACGTGTGTTTCTTCACAGCTTTGGATATTAATTTGAATGTCATATTACAGCTGTTATTGTGTGTGTGTGTGTGTGTGTGTGTGTGTGTGTGTGTGTGTGTGTATATGTGAAGGGGAGTTTGTCCAGGCTGAGGAAGCAAAAGTCATGCCTCCTGAAACTTTCTGTAAAAATATAAAACTCTGAAGCCGTGCATTTCTTGTTTTTATGTCTCTCTGTGAACAGGACCTTGAGTGGAGCAAACCAGAGTGGGGGTAGGCGATGGGGTCTCCTCTGTGGGTTTCACCTGTGTGTGGGACTGTGTGTGTGGCACCACTGATGTTTGAGTGTCCTCTATGTGTGTGTCCT
Organism: Gobionotothen gibberifrons; assembly: GCA_943591055.1. Lineage (NCBI taxonomy): Eukaryota > Metazoa > Chordata > Actinopteri > Perciformes > Nototheniidae > Gobionotothen > Gobionotothen gibberifrons. The sequence goes on from CALSBZ010004052.1 coordinate 104,642, forward strand.
CGCTTTGTTTCTCAGTCAGCAGGTGAGGGGGGATATACCCAGACTGGGGGCTTGTTCGCTCCCTGTGGTGCTCGTGGGGGGATTTCGGCGGGCAGCGGCCCCTCTTGTCCTGCCCCCGGAAGCCCCTCAGTTTGGGGCTCCAGTGTTCCCGCCACTGGAGGGCCAGGGTGGAGCGGTCCGCCACCAGGCGACTCTCCTCCGGGCCCAAGCCCCGCTCCCCCTCCTCCGCACCGATCAGCAGGAAGGTCCGGCCCACGTGGAGGGAGGGGCAGCCGCAGCCCAGGTCTCGGTCGGGGACCCAGAGGGACTGCTGGCCCTTTCGGATGCGGGATTTGGACCCTGCCCGGAAGACGGTTTGGACCGAGATGGAGAACTGCCACCAGGGACCTGAACGCTCCATCCCTCGCACCTGCACCTTCAGCACTGAGAAAGACAGAAATGCAATTTATACTTAAAAGAAAGTATAATTTTTCCTTTTTAATCTTTTGTTTTTAGTCTTTTACTTTTAATATTATTGTGGTGGGTTGTGACCTTTATATATACAGTCTATGGTAGTGACCCACATGTGGTTTCACTCATGAGATTTACAGTGGGTTAAAAAAAGGAAGCAAAGTGAAGAAGGAAAAACAGTGTGAGTACATTATTGTTCATTTTTGACACGTTAACAAATAAAAAAACATGACACCAACCGAAGTCCTTCAGACAATAGGTCTCCAAGTTCATCCTGACTTTGACCTGAGAAGGCTGGCAGTATGAAACACACTCTTCCGCTACAACAGAGAGGGGGGGGGAGAGAGGGAGAATGCATCAAATGAAAGGGTATCATTTCATAGCAAGCATATCAGCACATGTCTTTTCCCCCTAATTACAATATGGCTGCTTCTATTTGTCATCACAGTATCCTGTGACTAACAGATGACCCCCACTGCAGCAGGTGGGACATTCCTCAAGCCGCCGCTAGGAGGGAGTGGTAAGCTGCTGCATGAAGAGTTAGAGCGGGGGGGGATTTGTTTTGATGTATGAAAAATGTGTATGCTGTACATGAGGTGACATTAACTTTGTTAAAAAGAAAGATTGGACATTGAATACATTTGTTATTATGACAGTGGAAGGTGAAACATTTATTCTAGCACCTTTTAAAGTAGTTGTTCCAAGGTGATTCACAACAAAATGAAAATAGGAGATAAAAGCATAGATGTAAAATAACCCAAAGCATGACTAAAATAAATATGGACAGTCAGAATACAACACCAAATACAACCAGAGGACTATGTAATTTCAGCCTGTAGATCTGCTCACCTATGCTGTACTGAGGTTGAAACACTGGTGTCGGAGCGACCTCTTGAATTCCTGCAAACATAAACAAAGCTTCAGACAGGTGACAGGAAAAGATACACAGAGAAGCTTCAGCATTCCCACATGAGCTGTCAGGTTGTTGCAGAGCGAGTGTGTGTTATGTGTGCTATGCTTGAATGCCTCTCGGTACGTGGGGCATGTCTGCACAGAAGATAAGCAAGTGTCAAAAACGTGTGTGTGTGGTCCTTTTACGGCCAAGGAGAACACACTTAAACACAGCCACAAACTTTACTTTATGTATTTTAATAAGGTCAAGCCATCACTTTTTGCATGGTTTTGTCTCAAACGTTAAACAGAGTGTGGCTTTGACTGTGCGTTTGACGCTGAACTGGACCGTGTATTATCCAGGCCTCTTGTAAAAGCTCACACTCCGTTCCCCCGTCCACGTCCTGTCCTCTGACACAACTGGGACAGTGACACCCTACACCCCCACTTTTAAAAGACAGGAAGCTGCTGTGTGTTTGTATGTCTAAGTACATAGGCCTACAGTATGTGAAGGGTCATTATTAGGTAAATGCAGAATACATGTGTGAGCAGCGCGGTTTGAATTGTTTAAGATCTTTGCGGTACTAATTATTGCCTTAAAAATACAGTATAAAAATGTAAAAATTATGATACATCTAGGAAATATCTGTACACAAGACCAAATGTGAAAACTGCACTCAGACGTAATCATCAGTGTTTTTTAAATGTGTTAATACAGCTTAAATATTACCCATGGTAATTACTTTGATTCATCAAATAAATGTCATTTTGAGGATAGGAATTAAATATAAGTGTTTTGCTATCTATTTCAGCTTGCCTGGAATGCTAAACTAACATTAGCTAGCTAACATTATGTTTAGTACCTTCACCTGGGGTTTACTTCCTTCATTATTTTATATAGATAAAGCTCCATTAATGTTTTTATGTACAATTAATTGCTGAATTATCAAGATCAAAACTGATATTTTTGTTTTACAGATAACAGTAAGTAAAAAGCACATTTCGTTTTAGCTTCAGCTAAAGCTAGCAATGGCTATCTCACCAGCTGGCTTTACCTTCATTAATTCCCTCTCCTTAGCTGGCTAGTTTGCCTTTCTTTTTTCTTCATCTTGATCATATATATTATTCTGTAAGCTTCTTAAAGGTGGGGTATGTAATTTATTTCAGAAACACTTTTTGTTATATTCCATGGAATGCTCTTAACATCCCAATAGCAATGAATATCTGAAGTGCTTTGACAAAAAATCCATACAATTGTTTAATCTGTGGAAGCCATAGCGCTGTAAAAAGCACGACCAATCATCTGAGCCGGCCCGGCTAAAATAACTGGATGGCCTACCTGCCTGTCAGCCTTCCCTCTGTGCACAAACTTATCTCGTGCCCTCATTGGTCATGTGCGCGTTCGTGTGTGTTGGAGGAGGGGCTCTGAAGGAAGTGGCAGATTTTTTCTGGTTGCGTAGTTTCAAATTCTAGCGCACTCGAGCTGGTTTCTCAAACTTACATACCCCACCTTTAAGTATGGATACAGATGTTCTGTCATGATCTTGGTTTTTTTGTTAAATGTTTCCTGTTTTATTTTTAAATGTAATTTCTTGTTTTTATATTCCTGTCCTTGTGTTTTTCCCTCCTTTGTAATTAGTAGCCCCGCCCTGATTCTTTCCACCTGTGTGTGATCTCCTAGCTTTGGATTTAGCTCTGTGTTTTGTTGTGTCATCCTGGTTTGTTCCTCACTTTTGTTTCCTACTACTTTCCATTTATTTTACCTGGCCTGCTCTTTAAGATTTTGTGTTTTTGTTGGTAGCAGCTTAATTTATTGAAGCTTTTTGTTCTTACTTTAAACATGCCTCCTTTCCTTCATACTGCATTGCCTTACTTGCCCCTTATGACAGGTTCAGTGTTTGCCATATTGGAAAATCTGACATTAATTTGTGATATTTATTCATATTGCAACTTGGGGGAAAAAATACAATAACAGATTTTGTGCTCAATTCATTTGTACTTATTGGTTGAAGTGATATCAATGATGTTGACTGCAGCCAATTCAGACCAACATAGTATACGGTAAATGAAATGCTCTCATGGAAAGCAAGCATTTCTCTTGTATCAAGTACCAAAAAAGTTGTTGCAAAACGTGTTTGAGTTAATTTGCCAACATTGGTCATATCGCAATTATGTCCATGCTGTCACAATGTGCAGACTTGGATCAGCGGGGGCTAACTTTACAGTTTGGCCTGTTGGTTGCGTGCCTTTTGGTCTGTCTGACGAGAGGCGGGGTGTTAGAGGTGGTAGTAGGGGGTAAGGGATGCTATACATAGCCTGAGATGGTCTGGCAGTAAAAACAAACAAGGTTTTCTTTCACACACTCCTTTCACTGGGAGAGTTATGAGTCTGGGCCCTGTGATGGGGGGCTTTTTGAGCTGCACAACAGGTGTGAAGCTCGCCCTGCTGGCTTCCTATGTCACCTGATTGGGGCTTACACACCGCAGTGCCTGTGTAGTTGTCGGCACTCGCGCGATTAGCCAGGGAAGTACACGTGGATTAGCGCTCATGGCTGAAGTTCGGTGCTAGCCAGGCACAGAGATATGAATGAATCAACTTGATCTGACGCTGATCCCACATCAGCTGGAGATGAGGTTTCCCTGTAGCGGTCAGCTCAAGTTAACGCTGCTATAGAGACCGTCTCTAGGGATGATGACAAGGGGACACACTGGGGGATTGGGCCAAATTAGTCTGGACAGCAGCGGCCCCTTTTATATTGAGCTACCACTCGATAAAGGTTTAGAGAGCTTGATAGGAGGTTTAATCCATTTAGGCCACAAGCAAATGAGTTTGAAGGAGAAATTAAAGAGGTCACTTAATTATGAGTGACATCAAGCTATTAAAAGTCTGTGATTCATTTGAGCAGGGTGGCATGCATCAATGGCAGAGACAACATTGTTTGTAGAGAAGTTAAGACTCAAAATCCAAGTACTCGGTATTCCTATGACGATATGATTGCTGTTGTGCCCCAGAATTCGGGGGCCCTCTTTTCCAAAAGTTTTTGGTGCTTCACAGAGACAACTACCATCTGATTGTCATATATTATTACTGATAGGTGACTTACGTATGCAGGGCCGCAGAGGGGACTTGCCCTGTTTGTATCCCGGAGCACAGCGGTTACACCGGGGGCCGGTCACCCCTTCTCGACACAGACATTGACCTGATGTCTGGTTACACCATCGGCCCACTGCTCCCAAAGGATGGCACTCACATGCTGAAAGGCAGAACAAGGTGATTAGAGAATTACAAAAATAGGAAGTCAAGAAAAAAAGTATTCTGAAGGTGGATACAACACCAATTGTTACGTTTTTTTTGGCCACTTTGGCGCAGCAAAACATACTCAAAATGGAGGTGACATGTTAGCAAAAATAAGTTGTATCAAGCATTAACATACATGCAGCAATATAAGCATTTGTTGACTCGTTCTCATAGCTGTAAATCAATATTTACTTTCTTAAAGATGGGTTTGTCACTACGAGGAATGCCTCTCACATTTTGCCTTGTGATTTGAGCCATTTTTGACATTTTTCAATATTGTTTAGTGCAGATTTTTAGAAGTAGTTTTGTGGTTGCTTCAGAGGCCAATAAAGGAATGAAATTGCACTGGGGAGTTTCCACATGCGAATATGTTTCATTTGTAGACATTTGAAGTAGGCAAGGATATAAGCAAGCTTTTTGGTTAGGTTGCCCTGGCATTGTAGAGCATTGTGCATCAGGTTACAACAACAAGGAAGCAAGTTAAAGATATATTGAGCTAACACATCTGTGACTGTTGCACAAAGGACAGTAAACAGGATTAAGAAGACCATCCATCAGTGACAGGACCCGAGTTTAATCCTGCTTGACAGCATCTGTCCTAAGGGAATGTCCTTGAGCAAAGACCTTAACTAACACCATACAGGCTATTTTGTAGCTTTCTTGTTGGGTAAACACATGCTAATTCCTTCTCCATAGAGCTTTCATCATGGATGTCACACAACGGCATGATTTGTTTAGTTATGCTCATTTGTCTTCATTTATCAGAGAATGAAAAATAGAATGAATTCCATTATTATCCCTGGTTATTTTAGCATATAGATGAATACCAATATCCTTTGTCTTAATATTTTTGTCAGATTTGTGTCTCCTAATGTTGGCTTATGTGATGCGGTATAATGATTTCTGCCTCGATTTGCCGTGGTTCGCATTGCAAAGCTTTTTATTTACCACCACTATCATGGGATAAGGCCCAATGAGACAAGACAGATGAGAGAGAGGAAGCCACACTTCAGCAGATCTGTTCACGCTCTGGTAATATTTACACAAATCCTTACAATGAGTCCAAACAACCTGACTGGGGAAAATGAGTAATAGGCCTCTCAAGGGTAACTCGGTGAAACATATCTCCGATAAATTAAAGCTGAGATGTAAGCCTGTGAGTGGGAGGATATGAATTTGCTATTGTTTCATGCATACAAAGTGCTAGAATATGTTGATATTCAATCATAGCTCATATTTTTCTTCGTCCCTGTTCGCGTGTCAAGCTCAAAGAGAGCCCATTAACTTTGGATATATTGGGCTTTTGGTCAATGCAGCATGCCAGAGTGTCACAGTCACTTAGGACATGTGACCAGTCAAAGGTCAGGGGTCACAGCAGATGCCAACCAGTGGTAACGATGGGGATACAGGTGGCAGCTCTGTGGGGTTTGTGTGTTTTTGCGTGCGTACCGCTAACAGGAATAGCTGCAGGCTCTCACGATGTAACCACCCCATAAACACTTCTATACGCTCGGACACAGTGTGCATGTAAAGTTTAAACACACACACACACACACACACACACACACACACACACACACACTACGATTTGCTTTTCATCTACCAGGAATGCAGTTAGTAATTTATGTTATTCACCCCATGGATATGCACAGATGCACAAACAAGAATACACTCTTCCCATTAAGCCAGTAAACACACACTCACACTCACACACACTTGGTGACTTACGTTGGCAGGCCTTGCGGTGGTTCATTGGTACGCTCTGGTCGCGGGTGTATCCGTTCTGGCAGTATTGGCAGTGTCGCCCGGCCGTGTGGTGCCGACACTTCTGACACACACCTCCACTGTGCCGGCCCGACTGCTGAAACACCTCCATGCTGAAGCGGCACTTGGTTGAGTGGCCGTTACACTCACAGGCTGGAAGAGGAAGGAAATCACAAGGTATCACATCCACTGTTTGGAGTGATAACTTTTAAGTTCAAGGGTTTTAAAACAGAAAAGACATGCAAGCATACATAATCAGAATTCAATCATATTTGTCTTGAGGAGTACCATAACCCCAATGATGTCATCTAACCTTGAATTGAGAGAGGGCTCATATAAAACGGAAAGCTTGCGTTACAAATTGTCAGAGTTGAGATTGACCGACATGAGTGTTTAACTCCAAGTGAGGGTCCACCTGAAGACACTATCCAGTTGAATGATGGGAAATGTGAGATCTGTTATGTTTTTTTGAATGTTTTTTCAATATGTTTCTGGATATTCTTATTGTTCTACCTTTTAAGTATTTGGGAAAAGGAAAAAAATAAGAAGTACAACCTACATGTCACACTTACATTATCATATTTATGCTATGCTTTTTGGTTGTTTTTCTTGTAGCCTTGGTTATGTTTCAGATGTTTATTTGTCAGAATCATTTTTCATAGTTTAGCAACAGGGTGCAGGACTCACCAACACAGGGGTTTGGGTGCGTGGGTGTCGCTCGATGCCACGGCCGGTCGCAGTAGAAATCCTCACACACATCACAGTCGGGTCCTGCTGTGTGATGCTCGCACACACACACTGCCTTTCCGGTGTCGTCACGGCGACACTTGGAAGCGTGTCCGTTGCATTTACACCTGCCGCCAACTTGCAGGTCCGAAAGCGCCAGAGGAGGTCGGAGAGCAGGGGGCGGGGCCAACTGCAGACTCCTGGAGCTTTGTTTTGCGTTGAGGTTATTGTTCCTCCTCTTCCTCAGTTCCCGCCCCCTGTTGTTCCTGCTCCGCCCCTCAACTGTCCAAGTACAACCTCCATTGGGGCAAGGTAGCCAAGGATTGTTTTCCTTCTTGCGGCCACGCCCTCTGGCTTTCCCGCCTTTCTTTGAAGAAGTGAGCGTGTCCGTGCTGAAACTATCCTCGCCTTCTTTGCTGGTCACATTGTGTCCATCTTCGTCTTGCCCTGATTCTTTAAAATGACCTCTCCTTGGGTGTTTGTCCACTTTCTCCTCTTTGTTCCTCCCCCTTATATCTCTGTCGAAAATTCCCAGTGTATTGTCTGTGCTTAACTTGTCCACCTGATCTCCAGTGCGCCCCTTGTAGCCCGGTCTCCACCTCAGAAGCCCAGTGCCTCTGTCATCTTCCACACTATCCCGCCATCGCACTTCCCCTTTCTTATCAGAGTTGACTATCTTGGGCGCTTTGGACACCTGGTGGAAGACTACTCGGATGTCTGTGGCCGTCACCCAGTCCTGGAGGGTGTGGCTGTAGTCAAAGTCAGAAGAAGATGGCCGTCCGTCCAGGGTGGAGAAGGCTAACACCATGCCACCCCGCTGCTTTTGTAACGGACGAGGGTCTGAGCAGAGGGGCTCCGTCTCTTGCTGTCTCGTCTGGGCCACTGTCTGGGAGGGCAACCCAAAGTTCCCAAGGCAGTCGTTGGAGTAGTGCTGCATCGGCCTCCACGAGCGCCCGTGGTCCATGGACTTCAGGATCGAGATAGAGATTGGGTCCGATGGCTCGCCGTGTTGGCAAAACTGCAAACTTATGTAGGTAATCTCAAAGCGGCGGCCCAGAGGTAGCGTGATGGCCCATTCTCCGGTGTCAGGTCCTCCGCGAGCCATCCAGCAGGTGAGGTTGTGGGGGTTGTGGAGGTCCGTTAAGCTGGAGATGTTGCCGTCATGGTCATGTGCTTGTAGCGAGTGGCTAGCATCGGCGGGGATTCCATAGGCGGCGTTGATGAACTCAGACAGGCAGTGTCGCGGTCGACCGTCAAGGTAGTAGCAGGGGTCATGAGGCGAGGTCCAGCTCAACGGGGTGTGGGAAAGGGAAGAGGAGACGAGGGACGAAGGAAGGAAAAGAAGGAGCAGAAGGAACACAGGGAAGAAAGGAGTGGAAGTGGAAGGGGGAGGGGAAAAGGACAGGAACATCATGTCATCGAGCCTGTGGAAGATTTGAAAAAAATATATTTTAGGAGGAATCCATGGGAGCTAGATCATAAAACAAAAAAATGCACACTGATTGATTTATATAAATTGCTTTAAATCCAAAGAGGGACATTTAAGATAGACCACCTGTGCCTTTATTGAAAACACACGATACCAGCTCACTGCACCACTTCAACGGCACCTTATAGGCTTTCGGTAGATGCCAGTAAAGACCTCATCCCATAAAAATGTAATCTCTCATCTTCACAGTAGTGTGGGCCACTGGTTTGAACCCGTGACCATGACAACTTTCAAGAACATATTTGTCTTTAAACTCCCCTCAACCCCGGAGAAGAGTGGTTGAAGAAGGACGCACACCCAGCGGGTCTGTCTGAAATGACAAAAAACATGCCCGACAGCTGGGGCTAAACCCCCGAGCTGGACCACATCCATCACGTTTATGGCTCTCCTTTTCAAATCATTTCACCGTCGGTCAGAGCTGCAGGCAAGCCAGGGGCCTGAGCATGAGCTGTGTGAAGGGTAGAAAAGAGGGAAGAAGAGGAGCTGGAGATTAGTCTTGAGGATGGTAAGAAATGATTTATAGATTTTAAATGTGTGTCTTCGGCTTAAGCCCCTACATGGATACTTCCGTGGTTAAGACAAACATGGACTTGTATACGTCCAATCCTAGAACAAATCCCTTCCCGTCTCTTACAACTGGTGATGAGTGTAATTTATTGCTCTGTCAAGATTTGATACCCTAGAGCGTTAATTTTGGCATGACAAAACGAACAATACATTAGCTTTCTCTGGAACAAGTGATTCATTGTTTTTACCGCTCACAGCCCTAAGGCACATTCCCAACAAGGGCTTCTTCTGTTTGTTTCTTGCAAAGACAGTTCAACACCTGCTGCTTTTTACTCATTTGATAACCCTTGTTTATTTTCTCTCTTGAGAGGACTGTCATTTCCTCATCGATAACTAGGGTTAGGGTTAGGGTTCCAAACTATTTTACTTCTGCTCTTACGTCTTCCTGTCAATTTATCACCTGGCCCCTTCATTCTGTTCTGGGAATATTCTTAACTGCTGTGAGATTGATGATGTCCTAACAAGCGTTTGACACTGACAGCAAAGTCAGCAGGGCTGCATAAACCAAACCCGTAGGAGAGGACGGGGCTGAGAGCCTCTCCGGCCTCGTCATCCCGCTCAATTAGCCAACGACCGAAATATGAGGCTTCCCTCAGGGACCACACAGCTCTGAGGGGCCTGCGAGGAGGCCGTGGCACTCCCTCAGCTGCTTTGGACAAACTCCTCCGCTCCTGACCTCCCGAAGCAAAGACTTGCTAGAAAGTCGATCTGCCAAACCCAGTGAGGACAAAAGCCAAGATCAGGCATATCGAGCGACCCTTTTTTGTGGTGTTGCTACAGGAAACGCTACAAGCTACGAGCGCCGTGATGAGCTGTCTGACTGTGACCTTGGTGCCAACGAGCCACATTCCTCGGGGTCCGAAATGCCTCGGCCGGTCATTCCTGACGTGTCAAGACATGCCCCATGGGAACCTGAACGCACTGATAAAAAGCAGGACTTAGAGATCAGTTGATCTGATGATTAATTAGGCCTCTGGTTTCACTCAGTGTCAATGCTCTGGCTGTATACTAAGACAAGACAGTGTCAAAGATTATGAGCAGGGTATAGGTTATGAGAGGATTCTGGGACGTGGTGGAAGGATTCGCTCTGGATGAGGAATGATGACAGGGCGTAGGCGGGGTTCAGGGTTTGGACGTGTAGAAAGGGGGTGGTTGTTTAACATTCCCATGACATGCACTTGCTCTTGTCTTTGCCACATTACATGACTAATTAAACATAGGCCCATTACAACCACTTTGATAAATGGATGCTCATCCCAGAGAGGCCCCTGAGGTTTTTAATGCGCCCCTGCAGGCTAGGACTTTCTCTTCTGCCGTAACTAGACCATCTGTCTGGAACCGCACTGTAACCCACCGGATATGGTTTCAACGTTTTTTCTCTGCCGCTTTCAATAAATTCACACGGGCAGGGTGTCGGAAGAACATGTTGAAGACCTGCTTTATTACTTGTAAAGAGCTGTTTGATATTTCCCACCTATTCTTTCGCATATTGACTACAATTAGCACGTGTTTGAAAGAGGCCATCAACCCCCTATTCTTTTCTCAAGAACTCAAATTGAGGTCTAATTTACAAAACATACATGCTTCCATTTGAAAATAACATTACGTTTTGAAGTGACTTGGCAGCAATCTCTATGTTTTAAAAAAAGCTTAAACAGCCAAAATAGTGGTAAGATGAGATCAACATCTCCGGCGGGTGATCTTTAGAAGCAGCTATGCTTGGCTGGCAAGGGGCTGGAAAAATACTTGCTGACAACCTGAGGGCATGTTTACAGCATAGTCGAACAGAGGAGAGCTGAGAGAGCGGCGCTCATGTTCGTGCTCTCCAGTCCCCATTTCCTAATACCACTCTATTTCTATTCTTTATGAAGCTGAGGTAAATGTCAGGAGGAGAAACTAATCTTTTATGGATTGGAAAAGGCTGAAAACAAAACAAATGTATGCATATAAAGTGGCCATAAATATTCAACCTATTGGAAGTTGACATGATTTATTGAATTACAGCTTGGATCCAATTTGATTTTATGGAGCTTTTTTGACACAGATTTTTGTGTGAATATCAAAGTGAAACCACACCGTAGCAAAGTGATCTAGATGAATTGCAGATATAAAATACTTGTTGGAGTCGATACTATACTACTTGTACTATATTTTTATGGTGGGGTTGTTGGATGGAAATTTGATTCCCATGAGAACTAGAAGGGCAATCGGAGAGCATATACTTCCACCAAGGCCGTTTCCTTCGGAGAAAAATGGAGCGTGTATCCACCCCGCTTCAACATTTTATGGGTTCTTTCTTGACCGATGCTACAACCTTCCACAAAGTTTCATAAAAATCTGGCCAGTAGTTTTTCCCCTTATCTTTCTGCCAACAAACAAACCAACAGAAAACGTTCTCTAACGTCCTGGGTGGAGATAAGAATGAACGGAAATTGGAGAAAGATTTTAATTTGGCTGTGTGTGTCTGTGTTCTTCAACTTAGGGTTAATTGATAATTGCTGTTGTTATGGGGATACGTCTTTTTCTAATTGGAACATCAGAAAAGAGAAAATATAGACTTTTTTTCTGTGCTTGGACTACATTTTCACTTTCTCAATCCTTTTCATCTTTTGGGATTTAGCTAAATTAGGGCTTTATGAAAACAGAACTAGGAAACCTGTTGTGTGTGTGGTATTCTCTCGTGCTACCTGTTAACTCTTTGGCCTGTTCACACTTTGGAGCTGTGGGCCTGTCTAGGTCTGGAGCTGCTCTGGTGCGCAGATGAGCTGCATTTGGCCTGTCTCACACAATTTAACATTCCTCGTCATGGGCAAGCAGCACTGGCCAGCAGGACGGAGGCAAATATGTTCAATTCAAATCGCTTTCCTGCTCTGTGGTGAGTTCCAAACGCCTAATTGTGGTTTCCACAAATAAACACAGAGACAGTTTCATCTGACTGATGGAGTCACCAGGAAGAGTACCCTTCATTGGATCTCTGCTCTAAGACACACATCCTTTAAATAAATATGATCAATTATATAAGCCCTCTCTCTTATAGCCTACATGTTTGAAGCTGAACCGAGGCACCTGTCGGGGCATGTTACCAAACTGACACCTTTGTTAATTTGCAATTGTCCTCAGCCGGTCAGAAATACAACACTGGGCTTTCGGGGTGAGAAGAGAAAGGCTACGTATGCGGTCTGTATTCTCAAACCGCATTCCTGCCTGCACAGTTGAAGCCCATCTGTGTGTTATTCCACACGGAGCGGATTCCACGAGTTCTGTTTTAGGTGTAATAATCTAATTTTAGTGGGGCAGCCCAGGAGGTGAAAGCGACAGACAGCACAAAATTGATTATCACTGCTTGTATCTTTAGCTAAAGGCCTCTGTCCTTCAAGTTTGCACCTCCAACGAAACACCCAGTGGATGTGCGAGGCCCCCAGGAGCCAACCCCACACACACATACAGGGTGTCTCTACCTCTTCATCGACCCATAAGCCACTGCTCACTTCATTTTTGAATAAAAAAACACATGTTACCCACTTGATATTTAAAAGTTTCCTGTCAATCCTCCCCCTCCCCTTTACGGCCTCATACAAGTTGGCAAGACGCTCTCCGGCAGATCCAGCTTCACATGTTGATATTGAAAAACAGATGGAAATGAAATCACTGTGATTTCATGTTGCAGTCACGCCAAAGACAACCCCGGGCATGATAGAAATAAAAGTAAGGCCCCTGGCTGTAATTGTGTGGCAATTAAATCCACAAAATGTCATACAGGGGGTTAATAAAGAGGAAAAAGGAAACACCAAAATACTCCAGGGCGGCCCCCTTTATGAGCACAAAAACAAATAAAAAGCACCCATGATTTTTGTTGGCTAATTTATCATTGAAACATTAGAAAAAGGAAATGCCTGCTTTGAATTAAATGTTAAATTATAACCACCCAGGCCCAACTATAAAATGCATTAGCAACGCCCTGAGAAAAAAAAAGAGATTAAAAAAGGAGAACGGGGTCTATTAAAGCAAAAATATTCCTCTTGATACAAGTGATGCAGAGGGATTTTAGGAAAGTTAATCAACTACAGCCGGACCTCAGAAGAAAAACAGCCCGCAGTCACACGCATTTTGCGGGCGTTTCATTTATTAGACCTGAGAATAATCATTCACTTGCGGTTCATTAGACATGAATGTTTATCATATTTAGGCTGATTACTTTGGCAAGAGCTATAGCAGTGCAGCCCGCAGTGTAATTGCGTTCATTCTGCTAATTGCACTTGTTTGCCACAAATTGGCTGCAGTCAATTTAGCTTTATCTCGCAGAGAGGAACACTAATATTTACAGAGTTACGCTATCGCAGTTTGATCTGAAAACTTCTAGCAGATGTTCTTTTTTTTACATCTTGATAGGCTTGTATTTGTTTGTCGTTAGGGCTTTATTCGCAAAGATACAGTCTAACTTGTTTAAAATAACAATACTATTATTCTTTTATGTTTTTCACGTGACTTTCTTTATTCATTTCGCAACAGTAAAAAAAAAACGTCAAAGTAATTGGTTGATAATTGCTTTTTAAATTTGATTTATTGTGCTAAGGCCACGTGAATTAACAACGTGTACAGGAAAGTTATTAAAATAAAGCAGTTCAAAGGAAATTCAGTCCTTATTTTTAAAGGAAAGGGTCATCTTTAAATGTATTATTACAATGTATAAAATATAAGTACAGGAAAAGTATCAATACCCTCTTTTTCTACTATGGCTTAGCGCTTGAAGAGGCTATTAAAGTAGTTTAAATGTAAACAACCAAATATTTATGTTTTTTTATAATATACAATAACGTAGAATAAAAAAAGACAGTTGCATATCGGCTGAATTTCTTAGTTAATTTAAGAAAACAAACATCAGGCTGCTTGGTCCCTTTTGAAAAGTATTGATACGTCAAACTAAAAATACAAATGATAAATGTGTATGCTGATAAATGTAAATATATTAAGGTTTTGCAAATACATTTCTGTTATTCATGCCTTGTGTTTTACCTCGGTGTCAAAAAACGGAAGGTCACATTTTAAGCACGACTCATTAGGCGCGACTTTAACGTCAGATCAAACTTTACAAACCCCTCAAGTACCCAAAACTGCAAAAGCAATTACACTTTTGTCGAAAGAGGAAGGACTAAATGAGCTCACCATGTGCGTCGCAGTGATTCTCCTTCTCCTCACTTCTCCGGATCATTTAGAGAAGCGCAGCAGCAAGTGTCCGGACATCCAGCTCCAGCGCGTCTGCGGAGAAGAGCTGAAGACAGAAACTACCGAGAGAGTGAGAGGGGGCAACACACCGGGCAGTGGGGGAGGAGGAGGAGGGGGAGGGAGGAAGAAGATAAATGAACGGGATCAGCTGGGAGGTGCGTCTCGTCTTATAGTAGCTGAAAGTATAACTGAAGTGAGCCAAGTGCTCCCACCTCCAGAGGAGTCACATCCTGCAGAGCACCTCTGCCAAACATGGCAAAATGTATCAAACTCAAACAAGGAGGTTTTTTTTTCAAACTGAGTCTAGGCTAAAAAGTTACTCTATTGTGATGTTATGGCTTACAAAAAATAATATTAAAATAAAAGAGAAAATAAGAACAACTATTACAGAGGCCATTGTTAAGTATTGAGCATTTTAATTTATATGCCAGGTTATTTTGTATTGACAATGTCACTTTGACCACCACATGTTGAATATCACATTTTAAACAGGCTAAATTATCCTCAGCCAACATTTTCTACTTTTGCTCTAATGATTAAAACTTACAAATAGCAATAATGGTCAACATAATAAAACAATAATCATGTATCAATCTGAAGTAAATTATTTTCCATGAGGACTACTTTTTCTTTAAATACTTCCAGACATTTCCCCAGTACTTGCAGTCTGTTTAATAGCTCCGTTTATTTGAAGCCCCTGGAAATAACAAGTATATACAATATTTAACTAATATAAACAATTTAAAGTTTGGAGAAACAATGCTTGATTCTATAGCAGCTTTATCTGAAATGTAATACAATTCCAATGACCCTAAAGGCACTGATGCATCTAAAATTAGCTAGAAGAGTTCAGACGGAAATATATTTTACTAAATCAAGAGCTCTCAATTAAGAAAATAAATCTTTGGCTGAAAATGTTATGTTCTTGTAGGATCCTGTTACACATGACGAGAAGTTAATTGGTTTTCAGGGTCTTTAAATATACTCCACATTCAAATCCATTGATGGCAACCTTAGCATAGTTCATTTGAAAATAAACAATTCTATCATTTATCTGTATTTGTTGTTTCAACACACTTGAGAGGAAACAGTTCCTCAAACAAATCCCTCTGATTCAGAGACAAGTGGATTTGTCTACTTTAAAGGCAGTTATTGCTCTTTGAAATACAACTAGAATTGTAAGACTTTGTTCAACATTTAAAGTCTTGTTGTGAACTTCTTTTATTTACCTTCTGGAGATCCTCTAAATTTACATTTATTCCCACTGGCGGGCAAATTGAGTACACAGAGGAAATCCAGTTGTAATAGTCTTATCTTGTATATCGTCCAGGCAAAGACCTCACTATGCAGTTTGCTGCGATTATCCCTCGGTGGACTAAGAAAAACGGTTGAAGTTAATTGGCTGGAGAGGATCGTTCTCAGATGTGAACCAAAACTGATACAGATGGAAATATAAGAAAGAGAATCGAGACGGAGGGTGGAGGGAGGGAAGACGCTTGATTGGAGAGGAGGAAACTTTCCCAGAGAAAGCCATAAAACTGATTGATGACTTCCCCCGAGGAATGTTTCCCCAGGTGTGCTTTGTGTGTGTGAGTGTGTGTGTGTGTCGAATAGTTACAGTGCAGTTAAGAAATGCTATCCTTGGACGCAGGACAAGTGTAATAAAGTAAATTGAGGGGTGAAATAGCACGTTTTTGCATCAAATATTGCACTTTGGTCACGTAAACACAAGGGCACAAGAGATTTCAGAGAGGATGGAGGTGGAATACATTGGTACCATTGATGGGAACATTCAAAAATACGCAAATTGATAACAGAAATCATCACTAAAAAGGATGAAAATGTTTGACATCTTAGTACAACACTTCAGGTGGTCTTTGACAGGTGCCTTGCGCTGCCAAACTTTGCACCCTGCAGCTAAGAGTGTGCTAACAGTCATATCATAACAAACAAAATACCATGGAGGTGTAATTATAAAAGTCAACATTAAGCCACCGTGACAGAATAAGAGCACATTTCCCAATACATGGGTGTCGAGTTGATGGATTATCTGTTAAAGTGCAACAATAATGGCATTGTGCTTTGTTGTTTAATAATCAGATAAGAATGTTCACAGGCAAAACATCGAAAAGCTGTTTATTGCATATACACAGTAGTTGTATTTAACATTTACAGAGGCAAAAAACCTTAAATGCTTGTTTTGGTAGCTCAAATGTGATGATGTGCTATCTTATGATCTGAAATATAACTATTACTAAGTCAATTTCCTTCTGTAAGGGACAAATGTAAAGTAAAATAAGGCAGATAAGTGCAAAGTGATCTACCCTCTGAAAAACAATGACATAGATGCAAATGTGGATTTTTAAAAAGGCTTGAGAAAGAATGTTATTGAAACCTGTGTTTGGAAAAATCAGTTTGACAGGACATTTATTTTGAAGAACATAAAGGATCGGACCAAATGCTCAACTCAGAACAAAGAAAATATTAATTAAAGACAACTGGTGTTCCACAAAGAACAGTGTTTGGCCCCCTACAATTGACTCTGTAACAGTAATAATTTAATGTATGCCGATGACACTGTTTAAACATTTGAAATAAAGCTAAATTATGGGTAAAAGGGTAATGTGATTGCATGATAGTGGATAAAAGTCTGTTTCCATAAGTGAAAAATAAGTTGTGTATTCACCCCGCGTTTCGGATCTGCTCCAAAGATGAATGAGATATGCCTCGGCCCAGGCTACACCCTTTCACCTGGGTTAATGAAAATCAGGCCTGCTAAAAAAACAGGGTTAGGGTTAGGGTAGTCCAACCAACCGAACCAAAAGCATGCCATCCATGTCAGAGGTTAATAGTGTAAATAAATTAGTACAATTCACAGTGTGTTTTACTTCTGGATATCAAGGTTCAGAGGCTGTAAGAAGATCTTCTATTAACATGGAGATGTATCTCAAATATCCTGTCCATTTCAGGGGTCGCCCCCCGTCATCTACGCAGATCATGTTGCCTCCCCTCTGACATTCTCCGATGTATACAGACGCATGGAGAGGAAGGAAATAATGGGCAGACGTTTGCAACAGGCTTCTCCTTGAGACTTTTATCCAGGTTATCAACTCTGACATTTAGCAATATAAACACACAGAAATGCCAATCTTCTTCAAATATCTGCACGTAGCATTTTCGCGGTGGTAACTATGATGATTTTTGTTTTAACGCAACAAGATACATCGCAGGCTTTGGCTCTAAAACATAGTTGGCAAAAAAAGCTGATTGGAAAATTATCCTTGTTGCCATGAACCAAATGCAATGTTTTTGTTTTTCCAAGCTTCCCCCATTTCGTCTTTGACACGAGAGTTGGCAAGTGCTGGATGGAGACTGTTGTTCTGCAATAAACTGCGAATTAACCTGCTGCATTTGAGGATCAAAGTTCAGGAGAAAAGATCAGTGTGAAGAAGCTAGAAGTCCAGAAATTCCGAGAAGCATTTATCAGGTCACGCATTTATCGTGGTGGAGCATCCTGGTAGCCTAAAGGTCTGAGCTTCTTCTATGTTAGCCAAGAACAACCACCTGTTTGTTCCACCTTCAGTAATGGCACACACATCAAAGCCGCTTAAGTCCTCTGATTGCAAAAATGTTCCCAGTTCCTTTTGTTGTTTTTCAGTTGTCTCAGAAACAAATGGAGCAACTGCAGTTTCTTTGATAGAATGAACACATATTTTTCCAATAGATAATGGCAAAGTGAGAGCTACCAACGACAACACAAGTAGTACGGTCTTAAATATTGGATATTGGTTCATGTAATGGCATGGAAATCAAAAAGGAGCAAAGCAGTTTAAATTAACAAGCGAATGCAAAATAAAAGCGTAGAAAATGTTATTCCGAGTTATCATTACACCTGGAAACACTTTATTCAATTATTATATGGAAGATCTAATTGGGCAAATACTCAGCTGTGTTTCATTACAACACTATATTAAAAATAAATAAATGACGATAGCACATTGACAGGCATCATCGGGTCTGCAAATAACAAGAGGATAAAAGCTCCAGCAACACTATAAAACTATTTTTTATTTTCTATTATTTGATTGCCTCAGTCTTGAAACGTTTTAAACATGGCTGAAACCACGAGAAGCACTTTCTTCGATAATGCTTTATAAACATAGTGTATTATTATGCATTGTAAAAGAGGTTTAAATTGTGCCCGGACCCCCTCTCTGGTTTGCACATTAACACATACAATACAAGGTCACAGGCACTTACATATTTGTATTAAATCAGTTCAATACACATATTTTATGTTTGTTTTCAGAGGAGAAACATAATGGGACCCAACATGGACAATAAAGGTTATTTGAATCATTTTATTGTTTTATGAATCACAAGCTTTTATATATACATTTTATTCAATACAGTTTGAGTAGTACAAGTATTCAAAGCATTACCAGTCTGCCTGTGCTTTGTTCTGCTCCTCAGGGCCCTCTTGTGGTTGAATTTTGAATCCAGTCTCTTTAATCCTTCAGACCTCATCACCATCCACTGACCTCCACCTGACGCTAGGAAATATATGTGAGTGTATCCTTTAAATGTTAATAAGTTCAGCATTTATTTTTTAATGGTCGACACAATAAAGATGGATGCAACAGTGAGCAAAACGGACCTCCTGCTCGTGAACGAACAAGCCTTTCTCACTGGATCCTTGTTTAAAGTGGGCTCTGCTTCCAAGTAACATGTCGTATATTTCCAAAGACAACAATATGACACACGCGGAGGCATTTTTCTTTACACTGTAGGTATTAAACAAACATGTGAAAGCGGCGCTGACAGCTGTCTGCGGTGCTGCTGGAGAGGAAAGGTTCGAGTTGAATCTGCAGGAGGTCTCTGGGCAGGAAACTGGAGCCGTCCAGCTGTGAGTCTGTGAAACATCTGCAAAGAACATATCCTTATCAGATTCAACCAGTAATTAGGGTGCATATTCCAACAATGGGATACAGTATTATTACAGGCCACCAAAATGCAATCAAAGTGGTTTTAATTTGTAAATTAATTGCAGGAACCACTGTAGACATTCAAAGGATGCAAAGGCCCTGGTGGTCTATGAAGGGGTATCTGGGGTGAGAGTTCACATCCTTCACAGAGGAAGTTAAATGAGGACTTTCTCTCGATGCTCCAGTCATCCAAGGAATGATAAGACATGGGAAAATCTATAGTTTTCCAGTTTTTCAAAGCAAATGACTTGATTGGAGTAACAAACTGCAAGTGAAAGTAAGTTCACATTTTTTTGGAAAAGTATGATGTGCTGTGAATTTAATGTGAAAACAATATAAATGTTTTTGTATGAATTCTAAATATACAAGGCATTACATGGTCACCTTTAACCCTCCTGTTGTCTTCGGGTCAAATCTGACCAATTTACTACTTTCATCAATCATAACTTTTTTGTTTTACATTCAATTGCATTAAGGCTTATATCCTTCACAGTAGACATTTGAACATAGGAAATTGCTGATCACCACTTTCATTGAATTGTGGATGATTTAGTCAACTTTGTAACTCCCATGGTGTTCCCGGTCCCATAAAGAAAAGGAATTAGTAACCATCCAGATCAGATAACACACACACAGAACAATTTGACACATTTCCAGCTCTTATGTGCCCATCCCCCCACATGGATCACACCCTGCACACGCAATACATGTTCAGTGTCTATTCTTTGTACATTTACTGCAGTTTTTCATGTATACCAGTAGTCTGATACAATATTTACAGTTTGAAAGGGTGTTAAATGACATTTGGTGATGATTAACGGTGTTTGTGTTAATGTAATAGCAGTTAAAACAGGACCGGTCAAATTTGACCGCGAACACCAAAGTAAGGGGGGGAAAACGAAGACAATAGGAGGGTTAAATAGTATCACTTCAGGGCTGGACAAGAGAAGTGACAACACAGTATCAAAAAAGTATAAATATTAAGTGTGGAATTATAGACAATGAAGTTGAAATACTATTATACACAGCCATGAATATTGTGTCTGTAAATGCACCTTCCATATTCACGCTGGTATGAAATAGGAACATCCCTCAACACAACAGGACACTGCCAAATGTGTGTCAGTGTCAATATGAAACCACTAGGGGGCAGCATTTAGCAACGATCCAGCTGGTTGCATAGGGAGAATGAGTCGTACTAAAATGTGGGTTTCTTGCTCTTTTATATTCTTATAAAATAAACAAGTTCTATGGTAACAGAAAAACAAGGTTATATTTTGATTCTT
Source organism: Gobionotothen gibberifrons (assembly GCA_943591055.1). NCBI lineage: Eukaryota > Metazoa > Chordata > Actinopteri > Perciformes > Nototheniidae > Gobionotothen > Gobionotothen gibberifrons. The sequence goes on from CALSBZ010004052.1 coordinate 125,320, forward strand.
AAAAGGCTCACCAGTTTAATAATAATAATAATACATTTTATTTATATAGCACACTTTAAAGACAAACGTCATCTCAAGGTGCTTCACAAAGCTACAAGGAAAAATAAGTAAGAAGATATCTAAAGGAGCATATTGGATACAATATGGCAATATAAAAAATAAAAATAAAAGGTTAAGAGCATAAAAGGTTTAAAAATAAAGTAAAGGACAGTCAGTAAAATGCGGTGTGGAACAGGTGGGTCTTGAGGCATTTCCTAAAAACTGAGAGTGATGCCGAGGTCCGTATGTTTAGCTACTATCGTTCGTAATTTAGACAGGGTACATATAAAGAAACTATAGAGAAGTAAAAGACATTGTGGTGTTTCATTGAAAACTAATAGAAATGCAGAAAAAACAAAAATATCCAAAAGTGTTATAAAAGGCATTTTATTCACACTGAAAAAAAAACTGTACATATTGCATTATAAGGCTGTAATTGGGATGTAAACATGCTGCTTTGTACCATATAGTGTTGGCATTAGGAGATGTAACAGCGTGTAAACATCGTATAACACTGAGAAGGTCTAAAATATGAATGGCAAAAGCTTGGAACCTCATTCAACTAAAATGTGCGACAGTTCATATAAAAACAACGGGAGAAACGTAGTGTTAAAGTCCAAAAGCACACATGATTATGACTCCCAAGACTCTGGAACCAAGATTTGGCAGTAGAAATATAATTAAAAAAGTGTGTGTATATTTTTTTACTATTGGCCGGGACATTTGAGGTTACTCCGTTGTCTTTTGCGTTTCACTTTTATATATTTTTCCCCTCATAGCTCTCCAGCATCATGCGATTTCTTCTCTTCTTCTGCGCCGTGGCTTTCTGCCTCCTTGGCCTCACTTTTGATTCTCATGTCTCCTTTCCACATCTCCTTTATGCACTCTGAGGGAGAGAAAAAACAAAATACACAAGGAGGTTTAAGCTACATACGTTGTTATCTGCAGAGACAAGAGTTAGCTCACTTGTGCTATGTTCAGTGAGTTTGCGTACACCTTATTACTCTCTATAAATAAATGGTGAATATTAAATAACTATTCCGACATCTTTGGGTCAAGTGAACTAACTCCCCTTTTTTGACCTAGCTTGACTAATCAGGGACAGAAAGCTTTGTACATCTCACCTGACAGTTGTTCCTCATTTCTCATAGAATAGATCAATGTATGTTTAGCATGAATGTCAGATGAGACTTCAGTTGATGTGCTCTCAACCTGAATTAATCTAAAAAACATTAGATTATAACCCGACGGCATCACTTAATCACCTTGCTCTGATGTCTTGAGGACTTGGTTCTGACAGAGGAAGCTCTCCAGCCTCTTCTCCTGATGATTGAAGTACCAGTCCTCCACGACCTCCTCATACTGCTCCAGCATCGTCTCACACTGAACAACACACACACATTTAGGTTGGCAAAAATATGACTACACCATGTACTGTGTTAACAAAGGGAAATGCTGTTTTTCTGGAACAGCTGCTTTCCTCATGCTTTCAAATATAAGTAGAGGGTTGTAGAAAGCATTTAAAACCCAAACACTTTGAAGTTTTACACCCACGCTAGGGCTGCTCAATTAATCGTATTTTAATCGCAATTACGAGTATGGCTTGCAACGATTACGAAAACAATCGTATTTTTTTTC
>CALSBZ010004052.1:143539-153757 GCA_943591055.1 Gobionotothen gibberifrons
GGGTGACTATAGTCAAAAATGCTATTTGTACCCGGGTGACTATAGTCAAAAATGCTATTTGTACCCGGGTGACTATAGTCAAAAATGCTATTTGTACCCGGGTGACTATAGTCAAAAATGCTATTTGCACCCGGGGTGTATTCTGTACTCTGTGGTGATCTGCAGGTCGGATGTTAGGGTGACCATCTTTCACGACTCAAGCAGTCCATCCAAAAGAATGAACTGTGGCCAAAATATTTCCTCTGTGTGGTATTATATTTAATTAATCGTAAGAACTGTTGTTTTGTTCCTGTTGTGGTTGTATTTTTTACAATTATTTATGTTGTTAATATGTTTGAATGTCAATTCAAAACTATATTTGATTTTTTTCCCCTATGATTAAATAATTAACACTTTTCAGAGTGTACTGACAAGTCAGTTTGTTCCATTTTTTGCAGTATTCAAATCATCGTAGTAATTTTTTTGGGGAAAACTTTCACTTCAGCTTTTAGCCCAGAGGTCTTAAATCAGTAGCCGGACAATGGGAACGATTAAAGTTCTCACCAGGGTGCACTTTTGCAGGACTGCAAACAGAATCGGAAACAACACACTGTGTGAGACTAAGCATGAACATTTATTAAATGTTTTTCCTATGTTCCTCCATTTTGATTACATGTAAATGACCGAGATAAACTGCAGCATTCCTGGAGATTATATCGCTTAGGAAAACGACTGTGTGACACTGAATGTGGCCACACCTCTGTTCCAAATGCAAACTATCCAAATCTAAGATAAAAGGCTAAGGCTTGCTTGGTCAACCTTTAACTGTACTCATTTGACAGTATTTGTTTATCCGGAGCCTGTTTGAAGTGTTGAAATGTGGGTTGTTTTATGTTGCTCTAAGTTGAGTTTCAAAATGCTGTACTATTAACAAGTGTTCATTTTTTACATTATATGCTGTGATACTATACTATGATATTATACTATATATAACTTGCATAGCTTTAACGTTCTACTGAGTTTATAAAATGATAATTAAGTGTTGAACTACCAAATAGTATATTAGGTATGGTGTTCATAATTAGCTCCATCCTGACAACAATAGGAGTAATGTAATTGTAAGAATAATCGCTGTTGCCATTCTGCTGCATAATACTTTTACTAATTGTGTTTTTTTATTTCCACTAGTGTATTTTTTACACTGTGATATTGATGCTTGTACTGAATTAGAGGAGCTAAACACTTATCCCACTTCTGAGAAACAGGCCTATAGTTTTTAGGTCTACAGTCAGTTTATGGGCATGCGCGCTCCCGAGAGGTGGAGTTACTGCAGCTCACGAGGCGATGTCAGACTCACAGCTGCAGTTTGCGGGAAGGAGGCAGACTGACTAACAGCAGGGTAAGTGTCCTATAACAAAACAATTCGTCACTTGTGTGCATTACATTTCATTTCAAACCTTTATTTATCCAGGCATTACAATATTACGTTGACACTTTGCGCGGTTATTCCGCAGTTGAAAAAAACCCATTATCTGGTGTTAGAAGTTAACTTCATGCGGGTGTGTTAGCGGGGTGTGGCAGGTTACATTGAACTTTTACTAAAAAATAAAAGGCGAGGCCACAGATAGACGTTATATTTCCGGCTTTGACAGCATTTATTTATCAGGCTGCGTAACCTTTGCCAACGTTTTGGACAAGTCACATGTCCAAAACTGTCACATGTGAAGTGAAACCAAAATAGAAAGTGGTCAGAGTCGACTTAAATCTCGTAGAGGCAATGTTGACATCACATACTAAATCTAATTTAATATCAGTTAACTATCCTAAATTGGACTAAAGTTATATTTCAGCTTCACATATTCTGTCTAATTGTCATACTGATACTACATTTCTTCTTCGTTGTCTGCTTTAATGTTGTAGTTTGTGGGCACAGGTTGTCTCTTGTTGCTGTTCAAACTGGCTTTCATAGGAATCCAGTCAAACCACTTAGCATCATTTTTTTTCATTTGGCTTACTCTTCCTGAACACATATATTGTACGTTTGTGGACATCAACAACAAACAAGACTGTATGCAATTCAGGTATTCACATTTTATTTAGGAAAACTAGGATAGTTTAGGAAAACTAAATTGAATTTATTCTGGGATAAATCAACTGACCTGATTAAATCACTGTAATGAGCAGCAACATGCATGCATAATGTATTCTCTTACCCTAAAAACTCACCATTTCTTTAACTTATGTGTAACAGAAATACCATTTAAATCTAGGATCCTTTCATGAGTAATTTCCCTAAATGCCTAAAGGGATTGTCACTGATTTTACATCCTCCTCAGTTTACAATTGTGAAAAGAGATACGGTTGTATATGACTCAAACTGGAGCCATTGAAAAAAACCTTACCATGTTTCAGGTGTGGCATTTACAAAGACACAGACCATCAAGAGGCATCGTGGTCCAATTGAAGATGCTTAGTTGCATTGTGGGAAATTAATTGTAATGTGAAAAGGACATGCTTAACATAACGTATTAATTAAGAAAGTACTCCTCACACCGGCATTGGAACTCTTTAACACTGTCAGTGACAATGGAAAGTACAAAATATATATATTTCCTTAATTCAATGCATTCTTCTTTTTCAAAACCAGTTTTCTGCATCGTTAAGACTAGAAATTATATATTAATGATGTATATATATTATATTTGTCAAACAAAAATGCCGAATATTCCCTGGTTTCAGCTTTTTTTCTTTGGGCTGGCAAATAGAATATCACTGCCAGCGTCTAGACTTGTACTTTTTAACAATTAACACAACTGTCTGCTCAGTTTTGATCCTTTCTTCTTTATTTCAGAACCCTCACCACTGAACATGTCGAACATAGGCCTTATTAGTCGCATCCGCAGCACTCCTCAACCCCCAACTCCCGTACTAAGTGAGACCACGTGCACGCCTGTAACCTGTTCATTTGACTCAGATTGTGTACAGTGAAGATGCTTTAAGTGTGTTTTAATCTATGCTTTCTTTTGCAGGTGTTTCAAAGTTGTTGTTCTGTATCATACCCATTGCTCAGATTGCAATTGGTAAGTGAGCGATTCATTTTACAGATTTTGTTTAACTGATATTATATTTGTAATGTCTGTTAAGAATGTGGATCAATGCAATGCCACCCATGTGTCCTCCAGGTGCTGTTCATCTGCATGACTGTCCGAGGAAACACTACATCCCCATCTATCTGATAGTGGTGGGGGTCTTTGGCCTGGTGCTCTCGCTGCTCTCCTGCCTGCCCTGCGCCAAAACCCCCGAAGATGGAGACACCAGCCCGCTCAATCGAATCTGCGCGACGTGGAACTCATTAACATCTTTATTTCTCTTCTGCTGGTTTATTGCAGGTGAGTTTAAATAGCCTTGCACGGACAAATGAGTGACATATAGTGACATCCAGACACAATTAGCATCATATCACCGTCCAATAGGGTGAGGCTCGAGATAGGGAAGCTAATATTTGACCAACTATCATACTTGTTTTACCACAAAAGACATTAATGTTTATAACAGCCCTGAAAACCCTGGAAAACAATAAAGCAGAGGTGTGACAGAGGGCTGGATGTTCATAGCTGAGCTAATGAATTTGACCCAACCAAACAACAACAAATACTTGTTATGTTAAGTATCTCTGGTTAAGCTCATCTAACTTTAAAACAATACACATGGCTTTTCACACCTTTCAGCCTCCTTTTTTCTTTGACTAGTGGCCATTATCTCCTGCTACTTTGAGGTTCTCCTGTCTAAATTCTCCTTAGTTGCACCTGCTGTAGTAACATATATTGGCCACTAGATGTCCATCTATGTCTCAGAGATCACCTCCCTTTTTTAAATTGGCACAGCTGCACATGCAAACAGGTTCAGCCTATTGTCCTACAGTCCTTAATGTCACAGTTTAGGTAGCCAGTCAGCTGAGGTTGAGTTATGTTACATCTTATGGTCTGATTTTCACTTCACTTTCTACCTTACATTAAATAAATTACACAAAAAGCGAACTAACCAAAAAGTAAGACCCACAGAGGGTTTTTCCACATGCATAACATTCTATATCTAGTTTGATATTTACAACTTTTTAGCGTAAGGCTCAAAGTCATACAGCTTGGCAATTCACACTTGGCGGAAGTAGCCAATTGCATCAAACGAGAGGCGGGCTTTACTACTTAACCACTCCCTACCTGTGTGTTGATGCTGCTAGATGTGGTAGTGAGAGTGCCTATTATTATTATCCATGTTGACAACCCTGAGGACAGAGGGGCTAAAGAACTGTTTTGCGTTATCGACAATTTTGGACTGACTCAGCATGTCAAGGGTCCGACGCACAATAAGGGGCACACCCTGGACTTAATTGTATCAAAGGGTCTGAACATCTCTAAGCTTGTGTTGACTGATGTTGCGCTCTCCGATCATTCCTGTGTTTTCTTTGAGAGCTCTATTACCATCCATACGACTGTTAAGAAACAGGTAACCACTCAACGTCACTTAACTGAAAATGCAGAGGAAATGTTTGCCCAGATTTTTACTCCCTCAATTGCCCATGCTAACTTCTCAGTAAATGAGCTAGTTGATCATTTTAATTCTAAAATAACAAATGTCATGGATGCCATTGCTCCCATTAAAATAAAGGAAGTATCTGAGAAAATATCTCCATGGAGAAAAGCTGAACGCAGGTGGAGAAAAACAAATCTCCAGGTTCAATTGGAAATATATATATATAAATATATAAGAGAAACTCGGTTTCTATAATCAGGAAATAAAAAAGGCACAACAGTCTTTCTTCTCTGACATAATTACCAAAAATAAAACAACTCACGTGCCTTGTTTGCTACCGTCAACAGACTAACAAACCCCCCAGTGTCGATAGCCTCAGAATTTCTATCCATCAGGGCCTGCAATGATTTTGCCTCCTTCCTCACTGACAAAATCATGCAAATTAGACAGGCAGTCAGTGCCTCTGCATCAGGTACATCAAATGTACTGTCCCTGTGTCCACCTAAAGCCAATTCAGACACCATGTCACAATTCCGTCTGATAAATGCTAAAGACCTGGAAGACATTATCCAACATCTGAAATCCTCCTCCTGTAGCCTCGACATCATCCCGAAATGTTTTTCATTGCATGGCCTCAGATATACTACACATGGTAAACAAGTCTCTTCAATCAGGTGTATTTCCACAGGCCCTGAAAACTGCAATAATTAAACCGCTCCTAAAAAAGCATAACCTAGACAAAACCATAATGAATAATTACAGGCCAATATCAAACCTTCCCTTTTTAAGCAAATTGATTGAAAAGGCAGTTTTTCAACAGTTGAGTAATTTCATGTTTTTAACTGACGGTTTTGATGTGTTTCAGTCTGGCTTTCGACCTAACCACAGCACTGAGACTTCACTTGTTAAGGTCTAAAATGACATCCATTTGAACACAGACAGTGGCAGAATATCAGTGTTAGTATTATTAGATCTCAGCGCCTTTGATACTGTTGACCACAACATATTGTTAGACCGTCTTGAAAACTGGGTGGGAGTTTCAGCAACAGCTCTAAACTGGTTTAGCTCCTACTTGAAGGACAGAACAAACTTTGTCTCAATAGGCAATTACAAATCAACCCTGATAAATATGTCATGCGGGGTTCCTCAAGGCTCCATCTTAGGATCTTTGCTTTTTAATATTTATATGCTACCTCTGGCTGAAATTATTAAAAAGAGCGATCTATCACATCTATGCAGACGACACCCAGATTTATTTTTAAATTACACCGGGAGACTACTCTCCGATTAGAACACTGAGCAAGTGCATTGAGCACATCAATGACTGGATGACTCAGAACTTTCTCCAATTAAACAAATAAAAAACTGAGATCATTGTTTTTGGAGCAAAGAAGGACCGATTAAAAGTAATCACAGAGCTTCAGTCGGCAGACTACAAAGTAACTCACAAAGCAAGAAATCTGGGTGTAGTGATTGACTCAGACCTGAATTTTAACAGTCACATTACAACAGTTATTAGGTCTGCATACTATCACCTGAAGAATATATCAAGGATTAAAAAACTAATGTCGCAACAGGATTTAGAAAAACTTTTCCATGCTTTTATTATCAGTAGACTCGACTACTGCAATAGTGTATTCACAGGGCTCACTAAAAAAATCTATCAGAAAGCTGCAGCTGATTCAGAACGCTGCTGCTCGAGTTCTCACTGACACTAGAAAAGTGGATCACATCACTCCGGTTCTGAGATCATTACACTGGCTTCCAGTCTGCCAAAGAATTGATTTTAAAATACTATTGCTAGTTTTTAAATCACTAAATGGCTTAGGACCGAGGTGTATAGACGACCTACTCCATCACTATGAAGCATCCAGGAGTCTCAGGTCTTCTGGGTCGGGTCTGCTCTCTGTTCCGAGAATAACAACTAAACATGGAAAAGCAGCTTTTAGTTATTATGCCCCAACAATTTGGAACAAACTGCCTAAATCATGCACGTCCGCGGAAACACTTCCTATTTTTAAATCCCGACTAAAAACGCACCTATTTGCCGCTGCTTTTAATTGAGCAGCCCATACTCACACTACAGTATGCCTTTCAGTCATGTATTCTGTACCTGCTGTGTTTATTTATTTAATTTATTTCATTACCTTTGCTTATTATGCCTGTTTTTAAATGCCTTTTTTAATAATGTATTTATGCTGTATTTGTTCTTAAATGTCGTTTGCTTTTAATCTGTAAAGCACTTTGAATCGCCACGTGCTGAAAAGTGCTATATAAATAAAATTGCCTTGCCTTGCCTTATTACATGTAATGCTGCTTCATACAACAGTTAATAAACTGGGAGGACTAAATGTGCACAGTGACCAGAAAGACAATACAAAGGTTAATAGTTATATACAGTTTACTTATCCTTTTTCTTTCTCTAGGTAATGTGTGGATATACTCTATTTATCAGCCAAACTACAACAAGAATTCAACAGATGTGGATCCGTACTGCGACAAGACACTGTACCTGTTTGCTTTCTGGACCACCACCATAGTCTACATCCTCCTGGGGGTGTTCATGTTGGGCGGCTGCTTTGTCTGCATCTGTATGTTCCTGTGTGGCCATGCGGACGCCGATGACAACCTCTAGGGACAAACCAACCAATAAGGAGACGGGAGGAGATGTTGCTGCTGACGCTATTAACGTTAACAAATCATACATTGCAACAAGAGACCAGTAGAGCGGTGCAGGAATGAGTCTTAAAGCCCGGAAATTAGTTAGCATTTTGGCACTTTTGGTTCCCTCGTCTCAAAGTCATTAGGTTTTTGTTCAAAGGTTTTTTGTTAGATACCTGAAGTAATACTGTGGTTATGACAAGCTTAATATATTTGATCATTTTGTTCAAATATATATCAGTAAATACCCGACGCTTCTTGAGCTTGTGTCTTAAAATCGTCATCACACCAGAGCCCGTCTATAGCTTGTTGTTTGTGACATGTTGTTTAGTTTGTTTAAGACTAACGTTAGCATTTATTATGCTGCTTAAAAAATGGGTAAGCTTCATATTCATGTTTGCCAGGGACTCGGAGATTTTCTACAACTCATGAGAATCCAATGACAATGTCCCACATGAATATTCAGCCCTGCACTGCTCTCTGTCTCATAGTGGCACAGCCTTTGTTTTGACAAACGTACATTCTTAAATCTGAGATGCTGTCGATTTGATCACTGATCTCTAATAATGCCTGTAAGTGTTTTCTCTATGCTGAGCTTTTTCTACTTAAGACTGATTCTGCTTTCTACGAATCTTTACTCACATCCTGTTTGAAGTATAACTGAGATGCTTTTTTTTTTACACGTTGATCCAGAAACTGCGCTTAAACTGTCCAGGCCCTCAATAAAACCTGGATAACCAATACTCTATATCTTCCTCATCTGGTTCTTTATTACAGTTCAATCAGGAGAGACGTGATGTATGAAATACATGTTTATAATCGGGACACATGATATGCGGGAATAGTGATTGACGTATTACAACAAGTAACTGTAATGATGTTTGGCGATTAGGCCCCGGTTTGCAGGATGATCATTCAGGATGGGAAAAAACGCTCTGATGAACCCCCCCCGGGGGCTAGACACTGGTGGTGGTGATAAGTAGTTCGGTTCGATCTGAAGGGAGAAGGTTTTAGCTTGGCCCTGTATTAGGAGACAGGAGGCGAAGGGGTGGAGGAGGGTTGTGCGTTGACACCTGAAATGACAACTGGCAGGGAGGGAAGAGCAGATTTAAAGGGGTTAGCAGGTGCGATGATTGGCTAGCCGGGGCGTAACGCCCCTGATCACTTATTGAGATGACGTGTGACACCAGATGATATTGGTCTTCCTGATTGAACTTGCGCTGAGATACATTTAGTAACTAAGCCTACACTAAATACTTTAAGTTTCCGTATGCAGTGGTTTGTTTTCAGGGGGAACCAGCATTTATGTTGGCACTTTGTTTTACATAATGGCATATTCCACTTAACGTCTTCCTGTAAAATATTTCTGAAGAGAAAACGTCAGACTGAGAGGAAGACGTTAAAGGCATAAACTACGCATCGTATCTTTATTTTATCCGGGTTAACCAACTTTATTAACTGTTCAGCGGTCCTACACTGCTGGTTATCAACTCGGTAAGTCAACTCATGCCTTTTTATTCTGATGATAAGCCTGTTTTCAAACATGGACAAGAATACTGACAGCGTCATGTTTTACAAAAGAATATTCATGTATACATGATGAACAATGGTCATTAAAAGACAGGGCAGGTGAAGTGATACACCTTGTGTCCCACAGGAGCAATGCACCACTCCCCAGGGCAGCTCTATATTCCCATCTATGTGTGGGCGATGGTTGCCGTTTCCCTGCTGCTGGCCGTGGTCTCCGTCCTGCCCTGCTTCGCCCGCTTCATGAACCAAGTGACCTGGAAGTGCTTAGTCTTTCTCGTCTTCTTCTGCTGGTTCATCGTCGGTAAGCTAAAAGACTGAATTGGTGTCTAACAGGTGTAATCAATGTACAAACTTACGGGAAGGGTGCAGCCCCTGAATTGAGACACGGCCAGCGTTTGCACGCCTTGCTGTGTGCAGAGGGTGGCTGTGGGACTCCATGCTGGGAGAGGCTCGGCTCCATCGATCTGCGAGGCGGACAAAGTGGAGACCTCCTCCAGCGTCTGCCTCACAGACTTGTGACAGCATCATGCGTTGCCCTGGTTACTATTCCCTTTGTACAAGGGTGAGTATAGTGAACAATGCTATTTGTACCCGGGTGAGTATAGTCAAAAATGCTATTTGCACCCGGGGTGTATTCTGTACTCTGTGGTGATCTGCAGGTCGGTTGTTAGGGTGACCATCTTTCACGACTCAAGCAGTCCATGCAAAAGAATGAACTGTGGCCAAAATATTTCCTCTGTGTGGTATTATATTTATACGGAGCCCTGGAGGGTTCATTGAGAGAAAAATAAATAAAACGTGGCCACGTTTTACTTTCTTGTTCGCACGAGTTAATAAAGCGTGCGCACGAGTTAATAAAGCGTGGCCTCGTTTTATTTAAATTGAGGGATTCCTGTGACTCACAGTATCTGCTGCCCACAGCTGTTTTATAGAAGGAAAACCTCCTTCACTTTATGAAATCTCTGCGGCACCAGTGGCCTGTACTACGAAGCAGGATTTGCTATTTACTATTCATTCCTGAAATATGACGCTGCGCTGTCAGCACGCGTCTCCATGTTTGTGATAGGTCAAATGTTGCTAACCCCGTCCCTTTCAGGTGAACGCGCTCTCAGCCGGACAGAGAAACCCTGGTTGATTTGCTGAGTTGATAACCAGCTTCGTAGGACCACTTATCGACATCGCGTTTGTTAGGGTTAGTTAAGCCGGGTAAATCAAACATATCCAGGGTCTGTTGAACTGGCTTAGTCGTACAGGGCACTGGAGGCAGTAACGTGTAACTCAGCAGAATCTGAGAAGAGCAGCACCAGCTGCAAAGAGCTGTGCCTTTTACTGTTTACTTCACTGCGTTTCCATTCATTAGAACAGCTGAATAGAGATCGAGGCTGCTACGTTTAACCACACACACCTATACACACATCGAACTACCAGAGTATTCCCCCTCGTTTTATGAAGGAGATCACCGGGGCGCATGGTGTGTGTGTGTGTTTGTGTGTGTGTGTGTGTGTGTGTGTGTGTGTG